>OVBA01001525.1:198-43181 GCA_900406435.1 Lepidium aucheri | reverse complement strand
TTATCATATATATTATAAGACATACGATTTCCTTTCATTAAATTAGTAAATATATGGGCTTAATTTCATTAAATACTTGAATCTACCACTAGAGAATATATGGGCTTAATTTCACTAAATACTTGAATCTATCATTAGCTCTAATGGCAAGCATCCCTCATTATCATCTCAGGAACATGAGTTCAAAACTCATCCTCAACATTTTTTAAACCTAAAAAGTTAACGATAACAGTATCAGGATTAATGGTTAACGACAAGTAACAAATTAATTAACATCTGTTAAATTTTCTGTTTAGCTAACTAAGGGTGTGCTTATTCGGGCAAGTCAACGTGACTTGCATAAAATAAATAGCAAGTCAAAATAATTCAGAGTTTTTTTGGTCGGTGTGCTTATTCGGGCAAGTCAATGTGACTTGCATAAAATAAATGGCAAGTCAAAAATAATTCAGAGTTTTTTTGGTCAGTGAAGAAGTTTGTGCTTTATTTGGCAATTCCGGAAAAGTTAAGGCTTTTTTTGGCAGATTTCCCTTTAAAATTTGGTAGAGTTATAAACGAAGCAAAATCTGGTGTAGTGGTTGTTTCAGTTTGCTAGTCTTGTCTACGGTAAAGAGTTCGAATCCTACAAATCTAATTTTTTTATCTAAAAGGTAAAAATATATTTTCAGAAAAACAATAACAAACCCAAAAGGATCCAGATTTGGGTGTATATGTGTAGTTAATTCTTGTAATTATTTCAACTTTCCGGGTAAAAAGGTAAATAACTATTTTTTCTTTCAAAAATGATTTATTTATGTCTCTCTTATTAGAAGAGACTAGAGAGTAGTTGTGCTACAGATATAAGTATATTACTAAGAACTCTAAAAAAAAATCTCTCGACGATTTCATCGGCGGCTCTCCTCTCGTCGGTTTTTCCTGTCGACAATCCTCTCTGTGGTCTTCCACTAACATCTTCTCCTTGATTAAGTTTCTTATCGGGAAAATGGCGTAAAAATCAATAACTTTCAAAAACAGGACAAAAAATCATCGATTTTTAAAATTTTCATTTTAAATATGGTCTTGTCGTTGACCGAGATACTTAAGGCCCAATGTTAATTGCAAGGTTACATAGTTAATACTCTATTAACAAAGTCGTTAAGTTGAAACTACACTATTTTAGAAAATAGAATCGCGAGTTAAAACACTAAATCCCCAATTAGAAACCCTAAATCCCCAAATCAAAAAATCAGGACCTTCTCTCAAAAATTTTGAGGCTCAAAGTTGTTTCACCGTGCAATCATTTGGATCTTGTCATGAGTTCGGATTCGGTAAGTTCTGGCTTTGTGTCTTCTCGTGGCCTTCTAACGAGGTGTGTGTGTGGCTCAGTCGTTTTTATGTTGACATTGAAGATGCAAGAAAATCCCAGACAACCATTCTTACAGTGGTTAGCAAGCGCGAAGTGAGCTCTTGGACAAGCAAAAACGATGTAAGAATCATAAAAGAAGTAGAATTTGTTACATATTATATTAAGTGTAATGATTTATCGAAGTAAAATCATAATTGAAGTAGATAATTGATTATGTTAACTTGTCTTTTGAATGTGATTATTTAGTAAACTGAAATTGCATTAGTGAATTGGTTATGTCGAATTCTTTTGTTGGCTTTTGAATGTGATGCTTTTGGAAACTAAAATTGTTGGCTCTTGAATGTGATGGTTTGACAAACTGAATTGGCATTAGGGTCATTTGTTTAAGTGGGTGGAGAAAGCTATGTATTAGGAGATTGAGAGTGCTCTACCTAAGCTTGCTGCTGTTGGAAGTAAAATTTGTGAGTTGAAATCTGAAGAAAGTGAGTTGAGGAGCATCATAGAGGAAGTAAAGAATGTAGCAATGTTGAACAAAGAAGAAATCTGGAAGCTCAAAGTGTTTCTCATAGTTGGTTTCGTGTGGATGCTTGTGTTTAGTATGGCATTGGTTTATCAGATTCTTAAGGAAGAAAAGAAAAGAGATGTTTTGTTTAACACAATGTAATGGCAGAGAAGTTTGTTTGGTGATTAAAGCATGAAATATTTTTGGATTGCTCTAATTTGTGATTAAAGTATTGTATAGGCACTTTGGATTCCTGTAATTGATGATTGTTTAAAGTTTTTAGTGATATGAATGGCAGACAAAAAGTAATGGCCGACAAAGTAAATAATTTTAAAACTAAAATGTTGCATAGATACCATAATTTTTAAAGGCAAAAAGTTTCAAAAGCGAGGTTTAGCACATGGTGTAACATGGCTTAAAGAGTTTTCTAATCTGCTAAACCAATAAAACAACACCATATTTGCAGCAACAAGGTTTCAAAGCAAAAGAAAAGAAATTAGAGTTGAAGAGGTGTTTCCTACCTCGAACAATTAAACCAAACAGACCATCCATTTAAGCTATTTCCTGGTCCCTGTGGTCCTTCAGGCTGTAAGTTCCTCTGGTGAGCTTGAACAGATGACGGCTGAGAAGAGCTGACTTGGGGACGGCTGAAAAGAGCTGACTCAAGGAGTTGTTGATCTATGTGATAGCTGAGAAGATCTAACATGTGTGCTTTGTGGCTGCTGTGAAGATGGTGGTTGAAAAGCTTAAGGTTGTGAAGATTGGCCTTGAGATGCTAGTTCTTGAGGTTGGTTAACACTTTGTCCAAATAAGCTTCTCCTTGGCTCCTGATTTCATTAACATTCAAACAAATGTAATCAAACTCTAAGACTGAGACATTGCAATAAGTAACTTAAAATGTTTTTGTACTTACAGGAACTTTTCTTGGGTGACCTCTTGGCTTCTTCGGTTGAGGCTCAACCATTTGGTTCTTACAACCATTTTTATTGTGTCCTTCTTGTTAGTAGTTGGAGTAAGTTATCATTTTGTTGTTGTGGGACAGACGGGTACTTGAAGATGCGTTTCGTTAACTCCTCTTCTCCTAGCGTAATTGCTTGGCCTTCCCGGGTTGCTTCTCTTCTGCTGCCACATAAGAGATGTGTACCAATCAGCAACAAAGTCTTCTACTTTCTGCTTTGTTCTGATGATGACAGATGCAGCATGAACACACGGGATACCGGTCATCTGCCACTTTCTACAACCACAAGTCCTCTCATCCATGTTAACCTCAAAACAATCATCTCCATGTATTATCTCATGCACATTGTTCCTTGCTCCATACCTCACACAAAACTGTGCTCCAACAATCATCTTTTCAATCTCAGCATGAGCTTTCTTGGTAAACCTGCACTTATCCTTTAGCCTGCTAGCAATCACATATTTATTCTCATTCCTTACCATGCATTGCCTTCTTGTTTCTTCTAACATATCTAGTAATGACTTCTTTCTAGCTAGCCGGATTGTTCTATTAAACGACTCTGAGAGATTGTTTATGATGTCTTTACAGCCGGTTCCTATTCAAAAGAAGGCTCTAGACCATTTTTCCGGATTCTGTTTGAGTAAAGAAGCATAAGCACCTGGATTATAACTCTGCAGTGCACGCATGTGAAAGTTATATTCACCAACTGTGTAGCTCCTAGCAATCTTTCAGAACAGTCTTTGAAGCTCCATATCATGACTTTTCCTTCTCTAGTTCTCCAAGATATGACGTGCACACAACCTGTGCTCAGCATCTGGAGTCAATTCTTGATTGCCTTCACTAAACCCTGTAAACATATGCAACCAATACAACATATTACATTCAATTGTTAGATTAGCAAACTAATTAAAGTTAAAGATATATAGCAAACTAACCTACTGTTTGTCTGTTATCATTGCAATATTTCTTCCACCTTGCAGATCAAGAACTACAGCTAACTACCTCAGAAACCATTCCCAGTTATCGTCGTTCTCTATTTCCACTACAGCCCAAGCAATGGGAACAATCCGGTTGTCTCTGTCTCTACCTGTGACAACTAAGAGATGCCCTTTCACATCCCATTTCAAATTGCTCCATCAATTCCTATTATAGGCCTACACGACTGCTTCCATGTATCCCTCTGTGATGTGAAGCAAATAAACAGACGACGAAACCTTGGTAAACTACCAATGCTTGGACCAGGTACAGTTTCTATCTCAAATGAACTTCCTGGATTGCTTTTAAAGATTTCAGCTTGGTAATTCCAGATACGTGCAAAGTGATCTTCATAAATTGTCTTGCTCTCTCTCATAACTAATGTCTTCACCTTTGCACATTGATCTTCAGATACCTGCATGTTGTACTCTCGATTAACCTTTTCCACCATATCTTTCTGTGTCATCTTAGGATTCTTCAGAAGCCTATCTCTAAACAACCAAACAATGTTGCTATCAGCATCTTACTATAATCGAACTTCACACATGTGTGTTCATTCTCCAATATCCGGATTTGCCTCTTCTTTTTCCTCTTATTATACGAACAATAGCATCTCTATGAATAACCAGGCAGACATTTAGCACCAATCTTATTAATCTGAGACCTATAGAAACAGATGTTATACCTTGTTTTCAGTGAGTATTTCAGCACAGCAAGCTTGAAATCTTCTGGAGAATTAAACGTTTTCCCAAGCCTGATAATCTCTTCAGGTTCTTCATTTTCTACAACATCTTCACCACCATCAATTTCATCATCTCCCTCATCATCACTGTGAGATAAAGGTTCTGGAAATTTCTCCTCTTCTCATATGTCACCTCCGCTGTCATCATCAATCACATCTCCTTGTTCTCTCGCCTCATCTCCAACCTCTTCATCGAACTCCTCCACCATTTCTTCTTCGAAAACGTCATCCCCACCTTTATTATCATCTCCAACTTCACAGTCATCTCCACTCACAGCCTCACGAGTTTCACTCTCTTCTTCAACTGGATGTTGTCGATTTTGCTTAGACCTGCGCAAAAGAGGAACTTCAATCGTTGGAGATTCAACCCTCGTCAGAGCTTCATCGACCGACTTTTCAGCACTCAACGCTTAATGCCATTTTTTCTTTGATGAACGACGACCAGGATACCTCATTTTTGGTATTGTTGATCTCAAATTTCAACCAAATTGAAGAAAAATTAGAGAAAGTTTAAGAGTAATCAAAAATGTTTTTGATTTTGATTTGGGAATTTAGGGTTTCTAATTGGGGATTCAGTGTTTTAACTCCCGATTTCTATTTTCTAAAACGGTGTAATTTCAACTTAATGACTCTGTTAATGGGGTATTAACTTCATAACCTTGCAATTAACGTTGGGCCTTAAGTATCTCGGTCAACGACAAGACCATGTTTAAAATAACATTTTAAAAATCGATGATTTTTTTGTCCTGTTTTTGAAAGTTATTGATTTTTATGATATTTTTCCCGTTTCTATCACCTCTTTTCCCAGATTAAATACTTGTAACCCTAACTTCCAATTCCAATTCACACCACTTCATTTCTTGCTTAACCATTATCCCCATCAATCCCGATACACCTCTTTAAACAGATTTCTCTACTTCACTATTAGGCTGGAAAAATCTCCCAGCAATATCATTCTGACTCTTTCCTAGTGTATCCACTCCCCGGTTCAGTATCAGACTCACGCAACAATAGACCAGCATCTAGTGGAAGAGCTGAGATCTATGGCTATTACGGAGGATCACATAATCGATCTCCCAAACTCTAGTAGCTACAACAATGCTCCAGATGATCAGCTCACTTTAATAGGTAAACTACTAAACCCCGATGCTCGGAATATCGCTAGGATGATCATGGGAATGTCTAGGATATGGAGGTTACAGAATAAAGTCATTGGCATGGTTTTCGGGATGGACACCTCTCAATTTCGATTCTAATCGGCTGGGGATTTAGAGGAAATTCTTCAATTTAGGTTCTGGAATTTCAAAAATTGGGGATTTACATTGCCAAACTTGATAAAGACTTTGCTGATGATAATCTAACAAAAATCCCAATGTGGATCCGTATTTTGGAAATCCCTGCTAAACACTTTACCTCAGACCTATTCACTGCCATTGCTAACTCCTGAGGAGAAGTTTTGGAATTAGACTTTGATCCAAATAAAATCCACCTCAATTCTTTCATTAGAGTTAAAATCCTTTTCAACACTTCACATCCCATTAGAAACACCAGAAACTTCTGTCTCCTGTCAGATGAGACCATCATTGTGAAGGTTGACTTCGAAAGAGTAAGAAACTTCTGCAAAATTCGTAGAATTCTTACTCACTGTGAGGACAAGTGCCCCACTTTGGAACATCATCACTTAAAACATGACAACGAGACTTCACCAAGATCAAATAACAATCAGAAGTGCCAACATACCACGTCCAACTTAACAGGAACTCCTAATCAACCTCATGTAAACTCTCTAGGTGCTGCTCAGATGGACAAGATATCTAGTTCATCCTTTCCTGCTTACATTCCTTCATAGATGCATACAGGAAGTCAGGCTGGCCATCAGGATGAGATCATGACTCAACCATATGACAAACTAAATCCCTTACCTCCCAGACTTAAGAGAGCTAACCCTCACAAAATGGAAAATCACTACATTGAATCTGGCAAGGATGAGATGGGCATCAGTGAGCAATTACTGAAGGAGCCCAACTTAGATACCAACCAAGCTCTCATTGTGAGTTCCTCCTCAATGTCTCAACCAATAAATAAAACAATCCGGCAATACTTATCCAAGAAGAAGCAGAAAATCATAGTCTCTCTAGCTGATACCTCGAACTCTATTTCTATTCCTCCACTCTTGGGTACGGGGGCTCTCCTGAAGCCACCCGAGTCATAATAAATATACTAAGTTGGAACTGTCAAAGAGTGGGAGCACCTTGAGAGTTTGACGCCTGAAAGAAATAAGAAAAACTTATTTACGGACATAATGTTCCTCATGGAGACAAACAATAACAAATCACATCTAACTACAATCCAAAAGTGGACTGGATATGATCACCAACACACAGTGGAGCCGTGAGGACTAAGTGGTGGCCTATCTCTTCTCTGGATGACCACGTTAACTTGATTATCCAAAGCAGCTGCAACAATTATATTGATGGAACCTTATGTATTAGAAATAACAATGTAGCTATAACTTTTGTTTACGGGCACCCAGTTACCCACCTTATACCTAAAATTTGGAATAGGATACAATCTCTGGGGGAAAATAGGACTTCCCCTTGGTTTCTAATAGGAGATTTCAATGAAATATGTAGCAATGATGACAAACTGGGAGGAACTAGAAGGCCAGAAAGCTCATTTTCCCATTTTAGATCCTTCCTGAGAAACTACAGACTTTACAAGATTAATAGCACTGGCCCACACTACTCCTGGGTAAGCAATAGAAGCAACACATGGATCTAATGCAGGCTTGATCACAGCTATGAAAACTCTGACTGGCTGATTAATTTTTCCAGAACCACTACTTTATACTTGCCTATTATGGGTTCTGACCACAGACCTCTCTACACCACCACACTGTCGGATAACTCAAAATTTATGTCTAGGTTTTGCTTTGACAAGCATTGGTCCCGAAGAGAAGGTTTCAATGATCTAATCATAAGGGCTTGGACAAAAGGAACCAGTGATAATAGCAATAGCTCTTTGGAGTGCATTGTTGAATGTAGGAAGGTAATATCCTAGTGGAAGAAGCACAATATTCAAAAGAGTAAGGAGCATATCGATTTTGCCAGAGACAGACTAGACCACGAGATGTCCAAAACCTCATCAGACATACAGATTATTGCCAACCTAAAAACAGAACTTATAACTCATTACACTGAAAAAGAGTTATTCTGGAAGCAAAAAGGCAACGAGATGGCTTGTTCAGGGAGACCAAAACTCCAGTTTTTTTTCACAATTATGTCAACTACAAAAAAACAAAAAACAGAATGGTTGGTCTTAAGGACAAAAATGGTTTTCTCCAAACGGCAGAGGGCTCCAAAGGAAATATTGCTACATGTTATTTCAGTGACCTTTTCAAGTCCATGAAACCATCTGATGTCCCTATCATTCTATGAGATCTTGTACCAAAGGTTACAGAGCAAATGAACACACAACTGATGGCTCTAGTTACTAATGCATAAGTCAAAAGAGCTGCTTTCAGCATCAGAGGTAACAGTGCTCCTGGACCTGATGGGGTATTTCTTCCACTCTTCCTGGGATATCATTGGCAACAAAGTTACGGTGGAGGTTAAAGAAGCCTTCACCAAGGGCTCTTTCCTACTTAGTGGAACTACACCCACATAGCTTTGATTCTCAAATGTTAGAATCCCTCTAACATGAAGAACTACAGACTAATCAGCTTATGTACAGTCATATACAAAATTATATCTAAGATAATTGCCAAGAGACTACAAAAGATACTACCTCAAATCGTATCTAAAACTCAAGGAGCATTCACCTCGGGAAGGTTGATTACTGACATGTCTTGTTAGCTCACAAAATTATGCATCATCTCAACACAAACACATCGGCTCAACAATGCTTTATGGCTGTCAAAACTGACATGTCAAAAGCCTATGACATGATGGAGTAGAGCTTCCTTGAGACCATTCTCATTAAACTTGGCTGCAGGAAGGAATGGGTAGTTGATATGGTTATGTTTTGTATATCCACGGTAAAATACTCAGTACTTATTAACGGTTTGCCCTATGGTTTCATCTCACCTGAGAGGGATCTTAGACAAGGGCACCCTCTTTCTCCCTTCCTCTTCGTCCTTGGTACTGAAGCCCTTGTCCACATCATGTCTAAAGCAGTGAATACCCATAGTCTCACTGGTATCACCTTCAACAACAGAGGATCAACACTGCAACATCTTCTTTACGCTAATGACAGCCTTTTCATCTGCAAAGCCTCACCTCAAGAAGCTACATCACTCAAACTATACTTTAACACATATGAGATAATCCCTGGCCAATGCATTAACTTTGATAAGTCGGTCATTGCTTTTGAAAAAAAGTCTCGAAAGTTAACAGAGAGGAATTAAAAAACATCCTTCAGATTCGAGTGGATCATGGCATTGGTAAGTACCTTGGCCTCCCGGAATGTTTCAAGGGCTCCAAGAAACAGATTCTTAACTTTATCATGGAGAAACTCGACTCTTGCATTGATAACTGACACTCCAAAACTTTGTCTTTGAGAGAGAAAGAAATAATGTTAAAGGCTGTAGCAATGGCCTTTGCGGTGTATGCTATGTCGAGCTTCAAAATTTCCAAGCATCAATGTCAAAAAATAACGAGTGCAATGACCCGGTATTGGTGGAGTTCCACTAAGGAAAAAAAGAAAATCCTCTGGGTGTCTTGGAAATTGATGTGTAAACAAAAGAAGGATGGAGGTATAGGCTTCAAGGATATTGAATATTTCAACCAGGCTCTACTTGCTAAGCAAGCATGGAGCTTCCTTAGGCAACCGGACTCACTCCTGGTAAGAGCTTTCAAGGCAAAATACTATAGCAACTCATACTTCTTGGCAAGTTGACAAATTTCCCGTCCTTCTTATGCTTGGAAAAGCATTTGTTTTGGAAAGGAATTACTAGTCAAAGGCCTCCTCAGATAGATTGGAGATGGTCAGGATACTTTTTTCTAGACTACCAACTAGATTTCTCAAGACCATCCCCGACCTCCAATTAGCAAAGAGCCACGGTTTAACGTGGACCTCAAGGTATCAGATCTGATCTCTAATGAGGAATAAGATCATTCATAAGTGCTTGATACTTTTCTTGTAGCGAATACTCAAAGAATCCTTGACTCCCCTCCATGTCCATCCATTAAAGATTCATGGATTTGGAGCTGCAATCACTCGTGTGAGTACACAGTTAAAAATGGATACAGACTTATCCACCAACCAAGCCCTATAAGTATGAGTTCTTCATCAACCTCAGTTTCTCTATGCAATGTTCTGAAAAGCAGAATCTGTAACCTTAAGATTCCTCGAAAGATCTCTTTTTTTCCTATGGCGTGCTTCGTCTGGGGCTCTAGCAGTGAGGAACGCCTTAAAATAAGGAAAGTAATTTCTGATGACTTATGTCCAATTTGTGGGAATAAAGTAGAAACAATCAATCACTGTCTTTTCCTATACTCTACAGCTAGGCAACTTTGGGCTCTCACAAATGTACCCCTCCCACTTTGAGGCTTCTCTAAAACCTCTCTTAATACCAACTTTGGCTACTTAATGGAACACTCACGGTCAAATGCTAACACTAGGAGTCTGGTAAGAAACTTCCCATGGATCCTCTGGTGCATTTGGAAGGTCTGGAATGAGATTGCCATCCAAGAAAACCAGATAAACCTCCAAGTCAAAGTTCAGGAAGCTCTTTTAGAAGCTGATAAATGGGAACGTATTACAAGCATCACTAATTCCTCCCACCAAACAAAGGACTCACACACTACCAACATGAGGACTATGGAACAAGAGTCCAGAATTTGCTATCAATTGGACAGTTGCTTCGGCAAAACACAGCAACCTCAATGGAGCTGCATTCATCTTACACAAACAGAACTAGAAAAACCACATGCATAGCTGGCATGTCTTGACTAGGTCCACAACTTTCATGAATCTCTCCTTCTCTGGTCTAGTCTGGGTGCTTTTAACTCTCTTGGAGCTTCGGATCACAAGTATTATTATGGAAATGGATAATCAAACCACTTATGAAGCTATCAAGAATCTGCTTCTTTGGGTAAGATATAAAGCGTGGATCTGCAAAATAAACCTCCTGGTCTCTAAATTTACTAAATGTTGTTTCAAGCTAATCCCTGTAAATGGCTAAATCAATTGCCAAAAGTGTGGTCAAAGATGGGAGATTTGAGGATTATATTGCTATGGGGATCCCTCAATGGCTTATATACCTCAATTAAGTTCAGGGTACCCACTCTCCTTTGTTTCTTTGTTTCTTTATTTCCTTTTCTTCCTTAGTTACTTAGGTCAGTGTAAGTTATTGCTCGGCTTTTTCTAACTATTTCAGCCTTCCAACTCTTTCAATGAGCCCTTTCCATGTTAATTTTCCCTTATAGTTTGTCTTCATTTCAGAAGTTTATGCCCCTCTCTTCCTCCTTAAGGTCTGTTTTCTCGTGGCATTTCAAATCCTTTGTTTTTTCTTTGTTCTTTTGGTTTTTCGTTTCCCCGCCAATTCTCCATTTCAGTCTGATTCATCTTCTTCCTTCTCATTTTCCTCCTCTTTTGTCCTTAGTTTTCTTGTCTTTTTCTCTCTGCTTCATCCTTACGTGAGTCTCTCGAGGATTGTCGAGGCTTGGTTGGAGTCCGGTTTTTGACTTGGGCTGTTAGTATCCCCGCTAAACTAATGATTGCACTTTATAGCTCGTTTTATGTGCAATGATGGATTTGAGCTCTACACTTGGAATTTTCATTTAATTTTCTCCACAAAAATCTCACCACCATTGTTTCATCAATATAAGATTGATAGATGGCGGATGTCAGAAGAAAACGGCTACGAACTTCATGCCTCCTCCTTGAAAATGACAAATTGCGTGCATGCTTAAATATACTTTTAGTTCTTGGTTCTCCCATGATAGATATGCTTCATTTATCGAGACAAACACACCAATTTGAGTTAATGAAGACAAAGAGTTTATCTATTTCCATGCAGACTCCTGGCTATATATATGATCTTCACGAAATTCCTCCACTTTACTCCACTCTCTCGAAAAGTTATGGATAACAATTTGTGGCAAACCCTTAACCAGTTCGACTTTGGGCGCAAAAACCGGCTGCTTTCCTCTCCACAAACATGTACTATGACACTCAACTACAAAATAGAAAGAGCTTGCTGATCTGTGCTCTCAATCCCATAGAGCAAAGCATCCAGGACATGATAGAGGATTTACCTAACGACTGGTGTCTCCATAAAAGTTTCGTTGGAGAATGCTTGACAAGGATTTGGCTCAGTTTTTCTTTGAGCGTGAAGAAGACATGGATGCTATCTACAGAATGCAACCACTACTTTATAATGGTTGGCTTGTTGCTGCAGAGAAGTGGGTGAACAATCAAGCGCTCCAACTAATCACCAAGGTACACCTCTGGATGCAAATTCGTTACCTTCCACACCAATATGCTTCTGAAGCAATGGTGAGATCCCTTGCCTCTCTGATGGGTGAGGTTTTAGAGGTAGATATGAACAACTTAGCGGTAACAAGACCATTCCTCGTTCGGGTCAAGATAAGTCTCAATGTGGAGGAGAAACTCAGCTACTACAGGTCACTGTACTGCCAAAACGGCGATCGTTTTCAGGTACAATTCTATTATGAGTGCAAAAGATCACTCACTCTACCACCTTCTGTACTCATGTGAACACGCCTATAGATTACTTCACTTATCTTGTGACCCACAAACCAACTCACCCTCTAAGCTCTGATAGTGATGGATCCACTGGGAACTGGTACACTTCACCAGATTCCCTTGTCTCTCAACCTTCCTCCAACACTGGCGATTATGTGGAGCAAAACAACAACATCTTCAGCACTCGGGTCACAATAAAAGATGTTCTGAACAACCCAACTGACACCTTCATGGCAGACGTAGTTGTAGACCCACTGGACTTGGAACTCAACATTCATGAAGGGCCTCATGATGCAATTCTTCTTCTAGATATGACTCCTGAAGACTCTGCTCACGCCTCCACTGCAGCACCTTTGGTCACCAAGAACGAAAAGGCCCTCATCAAGTTGTCTCCGGCAACTCAAGACTCTGTGGAAACTTAAGGGGTTGTCTCTAATTCTTCTTTTTCTGGAGGCTAAACTCTCCTTTATTTAAGTTATGTTTTTAATTTTTTTTTCTAATAAGCATATCTAGATCTGTTTTATGTTCTAGGTTTGCATTGATCTTTGTTCTTGCACAAGTAGAGGAGTCAGCTCCCCTTTGTGACTGTTGTTTTAAGGTTGTTTGTGACTATGTTTAAAGGTTGAGGCCTTTAAACCTCATTCTCTCAGTAATACTCCCTATGTTTCTTAAAGAGTGTTATTCTAGGTTTTTTCACATAAATTAAGAAATAATTTACAAAGTCATTTATACCCTATAGATTAAATGTAATGATTAGCTAGATTCCATATTAAAAAAATTGTGAAATACTTTTTTCCTCCGAGAATGACACTCTTTGCGCAACGGAGCGAGTAAAACCTTTGACGTGGGAAAAAAAGAGAGAGAGTACTTGTGCGTAGTTCTGACTAGCCCTGGGCATAAAAACTGGAACCGAAATACCAAACCGAACCGAAAAAAAAGGAACCAAACCGAACCGGAACCGACAAAATAACCGAATAGTTCCAAAATTCGAGAACTAAAAAACCGAAATCGAACCGAGAACCGAATCAAGAATCGAAATAAAATTGTATATTTAAAAATAATTATTTATATATAATTTAATAATCTAAATATCCAAAATTGTAATTCTAAATCTAAATTTGTTAATTAATTTCAATCAAAATTACTAACAACCTAAAATTTTTAAGTTTTTTATAACAAATTTATGATTTTTAATGACTTTTTAAAAAAAATTAAAACTAAACATAAATAAATGAACCGGAATCGAATGGATACCAAAATAAATTGTAATAAATACCTAGTGGTTCCGTTTTTCGAGAATCAAAATGGAAGCGAAACCGAACAGAAATTTAATAAGTACCTATTGATTTTAATTTTTCGACAACCGAAAGAACCGAGATCCAAAAGAACCGAACCGAACCAAACCGAAGAACCATATGCCCAGGACTAGTTTTGACATTGATCCGCGAGCGAGAAGCCGATCTCTGTAAGTTTACCGAAACCGGCCGACTGACTTTTGAAAGGCAACTTTCTTCACCGACAAGCAATTTGCGACGCTGCTGATTGATTACCCGACACTCTTTTGCCTTTATTAACAGTCGTTTGAAGAGGAACTACGAATTCCGGCGGAACAACATGACAGAGGAGATCAAATTCAGTGTACTCGTATCTCTCTTCAACTGGATTCAGAAAAGCAAAACTTCATCTCAAAAGCGCTCCAAATTCCGCAAGTTTCTCGACACTTACTGTAAACCCTCAGACTACTTCGTCGCGGTTCGCCTCATCATCCCGGCGCTTGATCGCGAACGAGGTAGTTACGGCCTCAAGGAGTCAGTACTCGCCACGTGTTTAATCGACGCTCTTGGCATCTCTCGTGATGCTCCCGATGCCGTTCGTCTTCTCAATTGGCGCAAAGGTGGAGTCGCTAAGGCTGGTGCCAATGCTGGAAACTTTTCCCTAATTGCTGCTGAAGTGAGGATTTCTTTGACTTTTCTGGCTTTGGGTTTTGGTGCTTGAAAGTTTTGATATTTGAATCGTGCATACACAGGTATTGCAACGAAGACAAGGAATGGCTTCAGGTGGGTTAACTATTAAGGAATTGAATGATTTGCTTGATCGTTTAGCTGCGAGTGAGAACAGGTGCTTTCTACAATCCCTACATACACTTCATATAGAATCAATTTGTTTGGTCCAGAGAGAGTTTGTATTTCTTTCTCCGTTTTCATCTGTTATCGTGTTTTGCTCTGGAATATATCCGACACAGAGCAGAAAAAACTTCCGTTCTTTCCGCTCTCATTCAGAAGACAAATGCGCAGGAAATGAAGTGGGTCATTAGGATAATTCTTAAAGGTGGAAACTCTTCACCTTCTTCACATAAAGTTTCCATCTTTTTCTTTCAATTTGTTGATATCAACTAGTAATTGTTACTTGTTGGTCAATATTCTTTACAGATTTGAAACTGGGAATGAGCGAGAAAAGCATTTTTCAGGAGTTCCATCCAGATGCTGAGGACTTGTTTAATGTCACATGTGACTTGAAATTAGTCTGTGAAAAGTTGAGGGATCGACATCAACGGCACAAGCGCCAGGTTTTTGTTCTTAAAATTATCTAAAGTGACAACCTATAAAACTACTGCTTCTCAGAGATACAATTGAGCTCATATGAATAATATTGAACTGATAAACATATGGAATGAGTTTGAAAATCAGTCCTTTTATTATTAGAGTTTTTCACTTTGTGATTGTTATCATCCCGTGGGTACTTTTTACTTCTACACTCGCCAAAGTATATGTTTGTCCTCATGCATCTGACTGTTCGTTCTTTGGTTATATTGAATTTCTCCCACATAGCTGCTCAGAGCGTCAACTCTCCCCTAAGTGGTGGGTTGGATGTTTGTTATTATGTAGGATATAGAGGTTGGAAAAGCAGTTCGGCCCCAGTTAGCTATGCGTATCAGTGATGTAAATGCTGCTTGGAAAAAGGTAAATTATCAATTTCAACTCTGTTGTCAGCTTACTCCAGTTCCCTATGCAGTATTCTTTTAGTTTGTTAATGTCGCTGTATTGGCTTTTCATTTCTTTAACCAATCAATGAGTTTTTTTTTCTCAATTTAGCTACATGGGAAAGATGTAGTTGCTGAATGCAAATTTGATGGGGATCGCATACAAATACACAAAAACGGGACTGGGATACATTACTTCTCGAGGTGAGTCACATCTCTTTCGTCTCCCTGCTATAAATGTTTTAATAAAATATCTTATACACATATGACAAAGTTCATGACTATATATTGCTTGGTGTCCGGAAAGCCTTATCTTGGTCAAATGTCATAGATGTTTCAAGTTCTCTAGTGTTCTCTTAGTGGTTTGACATATAGGAAATTTGCAGTTTACGTTTATTAGTGATGCTGCAGGAACTTCCTTGACCATTCTGAATACGCACATGCTATGTCAGATCTTATTGTACAGAACATATTGGCGGACAAGTAAGAATCGGGTTGCTGTTTATATAGGTTGTGGAAGGTCTTACAAGCTTAAAAATGAGATACATGATCTTCAGTTTTCTTTTCATTGCCATTTAGGTGTATCCTTGATGGTGAAATGCTGGTCTGGGATACATCTCTGAATCGATTTGCTGAGTTTGGTTCTAATCAGGAAATAGGTTTGGCATCTAATCAATATCCTTATGTTGAAAAGCATAGTCTTGCTTGCAGTAGATATGATTCTTCATGTACTCTTTCTTACAGCCAAGGCAGCAAGGGAGGGTCTTGACAGCCATAAACAGGTTCTTATTTGATGCCCCACTTGCTTAAGTTTGTTGTTTGCATATATTGTAACATTTTGAAGATTTCACTACAAAACTCTGATGTTTTTCTATCTGATAATGTAGTTGTGTTGTATCCTTACGAGAAGATGTTGATGCCCACACTTCAAATAGCGACAAAATGATTTTCGAGATATTCGTTTTCCTTGACATTTACTAGATATCGCCTTTGATGTTCTTTATGTTGGCGATACTAGTGTCATCCACCAGAGTTTGAAGGAACGGCATGAACTCCTAAGGAAAGTGGTTAAGCCTTTGAAAGGACGGCTTGAAATTTTAGTACCTGAAGGTGGTATCAATGTTCAACGACCTTCAGGTAAGAAGTAGTGTACTTAGATTCTATTTGATTCAGGAAAGTTCAGAAGTGTGACGGTGCTAAAATGAAGATAAACAATGTTTTAAGTTTTTATATATGCTCTACATGTTTAGATATTCGCATAGTTACGAGTCTCTTTAGTTTTATTTCATACAAGTATATAATCTCGTCCGGTACCTCCAAACCATTTTCAACGATACATTAACAATATATTTTTTTCAGGGGAACCTAGTTGGTCTATTGTTGCTCATGCTGCTGCTGATGTTGAGCGTTTTTTCAAAGACACAGTTGAAAACAGGTTTGTTTTTCTCATTCTAGTTCCAGCCAAAGTTTCTCTCTTCGCATTTTCTGATTTGTGCAAAACTTTTGGATGATGCGTTCTTGGCCTGTTGTGAACAGTGATACTTCATCAGAATATACCATCTAGTTTAGAGACTTTTAAATCTTATTTTTCTCACAGCTATGTACTCCAGTTTCCTATCTAGTTTCTATTTGTGCTCAGAGATGAAGGAATTGTGTTGAAAGATCTGGGATCGAAATGGGAACCTGGAGATCGTAGTGTCAAGTGGTTGAAGTTGAAGCCTGAATATATTCGGGCTGGCTCTGACCTGGATGTTCTTATTATAGGTGTGGACTTGATATGCTGTTACTTTTCCTTGCTCACATGTGGTGTTTTATTCATTGGATCTTATGGGGGAATGTGATGTTGCTTTGCCAGGAGGATATTATGGTTCCGGACGTCGTGGAGGGGAAGTAGCACAGTTTCTTGTCGCCTTGGCTGACCGAGCAGATGCCAATGTGTATCCCAGGCGGTAGGTATTTCTTGTCGCCTTGGCTGACCGAGCAAAAGCTTTTCATGTCATCAGAATTTTTATTTGTTCACCAAGATGATTCAGGTCTAATTCTCAGTGATAAGCTATTCTGTTTTGCAGATTTATGTCGTTTTGCAGAGTTGGCACTGGACTTTCTGATGATGAGCTTGACACTGTTGTAAGCAAACTGAAGCCTCATTTCAGGTGAGTGACAGAAAAGTTTACAAGCATTCTCATATTATTTAAACAGAAAGATGTCAAACTATATGCGATAAATCAAGGTTAAGAAGAAAAAGAATAAAAGAAATCTGTTTTGGTATAATATTTTGACAATGAGAACATTGCCTCTTTGATAGTTATCACATATTTTTATGTGTGTTTCAGAAAAAATGAACACCCAAAGAAGGTTCCACCAAGCTGTTATCAGGTCACAAATCACTCAAAAGAGAGACCAGATGTTTGGATTGAAAGCCCGGAGAAGTCAGTTTTCTGTCAATTGTCCCCTTTTCCTCAACTTAAGCAGAAGAATCAGGACAGTTGTAGACTATGTCCTGTGCTTATATATTTTCTCTTCCTTTGTTGCAGATCCGTAATACTTTCAATCACTAGTGATATCAGGACAATAAGGTCTGAGGTATGTCCATAAGATTTGTGATTGTGAATATTACCTAGTTACCTTTATATGATTTAATTTGGTATCAGGCAAGGCAGATTTGTTGGTTATACTGCTGCATATGCTATTTTTTATGTATAATACTACTTTTTTTTTCAGGTTTTTGTTGCGCCTTACAGCCTGAGATTTCCTCGTATTGATAAAGTAAGATATGACAAGCCTTGGCATGAATGTCTTAATGTACAGGGTGAGTGAAAAACTAATAAAACTGTCCTTTTTACCTGAATGTTGAAATAAGCAATTTGCCTCTGCTTAATATGCTCAGCTGATGTTGACTTTGCAGCTTTTGTGGAATTGGTAAACTCAAGTAATGGCACCACACAGAAACAGAAGGAATCTGAAAGCACACAGGACAATCCGGAAGTCAATAAAACCTCCAAAAGAAGAGAGAAAAGGAACGTTTCTGTTGTCCCCTCTCAGTTAATTCAAACTGATGTATCAAATATCAAGGGCAAGACCTCAATCTTCTCAAATATGATATTCTGTATCCTTTTAACATGTTTTTATATGATTATACTCTGCCCCATTCTCACCTGCGTACACTCTTATTACTGATCGCATTTCAGCTATCTTCATCAGATCGAATTGGATACCTATTTTCATGGATAAAAGTTCGGAAATTGCTTGACCTTGCAAATTTCGATAACTTTGCCATTTTCTACACTTTTCGTTTCTCTCTTGACAAATGTAACCCAGATTTTGTTAATGTGCCTGGGTCCTACTCTCTTGATATGTTCCACAAAATGGTGGTTGAGAATGGCGGAAAGTTTTCAATGAATTTAAACAACTCGGTGACCCATTGCATTGCAGCAGAAAGCAATGGTATGTCACTTACTCTTATTGTCTTCCAAATAAATTTCTTACCCGACCTTTTTGTACACATGAGTGCATCTCAAATGATTTCAATAAAAGAGCATGACACTGAGATACTACTTCAGGAATAAAGTATCACGCTGCAAAGCGTCAGCGAGATGTTATCCACTTTTCATGGGTCTTAGATTGTTGTTCACAGAATAAGATGCTTCCTTTGCAGCCAAAGTGAGTCCTAGCAACAATATCTTATGGTGTCAACCCTTCAGAGTTTTTTCTTATTTTTCTTGTCTAATAGAATAGTGTTTGTGGCCACTTCTGAAGGTACTTCCTCCACCTCACTGATACTTCAAGGACAAAGTTACACGATGACATAGATGGATTTTCAGATTCTTATTACTGGGATTTAGACCTTGAAGGTCTCATACAGGTATGCATGTTCAGTAGCCATCTTGGAAACATTTTATTACTTATTTTTATGTATTGAGATCATCTACTGCAATTATACGAACGAGCATTTTTTGTTTTCGTTTCCAGGTCTTAAGCAATGCGAAGCAATCTGAAGACTCAAAATCCATTGAATATTACAAGAAAAAGTTATGTCCAGAGAAAAGATGGTCCTCCCTCTTTGGCTGCTGCGTTTACTTTTATCTGTATAGTCAAACATCGTAAGGCCCTTCTTGTCGTTCTTCTTTTGTTGTTTAAAATGCCAGTCACCTAAAGCAATACTCACCATCCTCAATGTGTTATTTTTTACTTGAAGGACCGCTGAAGAGGAAGCCCTGTTGGGAATTATGGCTAAGAGATTAGCGCTTGAAGTCTCAATGGGTGGTGGTAAAATTAGCAATAATCTTGCTCATGCGTCACACCTTGTAGTCCTTGCTACAAAAGAAGACTCTTTGGATTTTACTTCAGTTTCGAAAAGGTTTTACAACTTTTCTGTTTCTGCTACCGAGTTTAGTACCACATTATAATGAGGTATAGGACATAACTTTTTCAATAGTTTCAGCGAACTGGAGAAACTTCTTCTATTGAAGAGAAGGCTGCATGTTGTTAGCTCGCACTGGTTAGAGGATAGCTTGCAAAGAGAGCAAAAACTGTGCGAGGACGTCTACACTCTTAAGCCTAAGTATATGGAAAAGTCCGATACTGAAGAATCAGAGTGAGTCATCAATTTGATGAGTTCTTATTTTCAAATGATATATAATTTAGTCTCAAATCTATATAAGGGCGTGTTAATAGAAAATGCTTGCAATGATTTAATCTCTGTTTGCTTCAGTAAATCCGAACATGATACAAAGGAAGCAGCTTCCCATGGTGGTGCTCAAACTGAAGAGCCGGTTTCCTCTAAAATAGTACCTACGAGTACAAGAGGACGATCAAATACTAGAGCTGTTAAAAGGGTAAGGTCTTCTACAAACTCACTGCAACGTGTACAGAGACGCAGAGGGAGGCAGCCTTCTAAGATAGGTGGAGATGAAACAGAGGAGAGTCATGCTTCTGAAGAAAAGGTTTCAACAAGACTCAGTGATATAGCTGAAGAGACCGATAAATTTGGTGAAGCTCAAAGAAACTCTGGGAGAGAAAATTCTGCAAAGATTGGAAAGTCTCGTGTGGGACAAACCAAAAAAGTACTGAATTCACGAAGAGGCAAAAAGCCTTCGGAAATCGGGGGAGATGAGTCAAATGACCATTTTGGTGAAAAATCCAATGAGTCTACAAATGTAGATGAGAGTATAGCAGCTCATAGATCAGTGGAAAACGAAAAAACTGGAGAGCCTTATATAACAAAGAACACGGAATCATTGCAAAGAGACAACACAGTAGCAGTTGAAGAAACTTCACAAGATTCTAGTAATATACAGAAAGAGAGGTTACATATCCATGAGGATCCAGTAAAAGCTATGTTAATGGGAATGATCCCGGGTCTCAGTCTGAAAAACACAGAAGCATCGAACCGAATCACTGGGGATTCTTCAGAGAAGAGAAAACTCGGTGCTGAGACTGACAGTTCTTCTGTGAACGCATTCACAGAGGCAGATACAGACGCAGTTCCTCCTCCTGTGAAGAAAAAGAAAGTCAGCTACCGAGATGTTGCCGGGGAACTGCTCAAAAATTGGTAAAAGTCTGCCGTTTCGGACCATGTAGTGAAGCTCTTATGTTATACTAATATGTTTTGTAATTCTATTTGCCTCCTAATTTTGTCTTATGTTGGTCATATAAAAGATGTTTTATTTATTTTTTTTACTCGGAATGCAATTTCTCAACCATTGTTGGTGGTACTCGGTATTTACTATTTAGAACCACAATTATAGACATAATGGTACAATCACAGAAGAAGTTATATGCAGACTCTCAAGAGAATTATTATGATAATAGAAACCTAGAACTTAGGGATACTTATAAAATAAGAAACTTTGTTAAGAACACTTAAAAGGATATTATAAAGACTCTTTAGTATATGAACACACAAAAAACCAAAAAAAAAATTTCCATAAACTCTTTCTGACCTGGAACTCGAGACTCAACAAACAATTCTCAGTTCTAGGACTACAGGAGTTTTGGCTCGTCGGCATCGTGCCTCTCTTATGCTGCTGTATGCTCTTCTCTATTTTCTGTTCAACATCTTTTTGGTTTTTGTCTTCAATTTCGCTTCTCCGGGAAAATCTGGTGCATATTACATTTGTGTTTCACCAAAGCTCGTCCTCAAAGGTGTAGATCATCGGATGCTTTGGTGTCCAAAACTCCCCTTCACTCGCGAACCTCGTCTCCCCCTATCATATGTCGCTGACAAGGTACAAATGATGCTCCATCTTTCAGATCTTAGTGTCTTAAAGCGTATGAGATCAACGGTGATAGCTTCAGCGATGCCGTTAGGTACGACTTCAACCTTGTCTTTGGCAACTCCCGAGTGTCCTCCTTTGTGTCTCCGTCTCTGATCGACGAGGACCCAAAGAAAGACGGCGCCAAATCAAGTCCTCGGTCGACGTGCCTCCATTTCCTGGTTTTGCCAAGGTTTCCGACCAAGAGTTTTAGACGGCATGTTCTTTGTCTGACAGCCCAAGTAAACCAAAATGCTCAAGGCCCAATCCTTTTCGGGCCAAGTTTAAACATTTACCAAATCTGCACAAAGCTTTTTGTAAGTCTGAGTCATGAAAGCCCAATCCAATGAAATCCTCTAGTGGGCTCTTATCTCTTCCAAATTTGGAAAGGTATCTTCAACCTGCAAGTTTTGGTATCTACTCCTCACATGGAAGACATTGGGTTTCATTCTCCGTCAATCTGGAGACCGGTTTAGCGAAGCTCAGCACTAGAACATCTTTCCTCGTAGAATTACGTGAATATCTAGGAAAACATTGTCAAATTTGGTGTGAAGAAACCAATCTTTTGAAATGATTTTCTATGCTTTTCTGATCGAAATTCTATCTGTTTTTAAGTTTGTTGTGTCCTTCAAATTTGTGCACCTATATGGCTTATGCCTTGCACCCATGTAATCCATCTATATTTAATGAAGGTTGTTTTGACCAAAAAAAAACTATTTAGTATAGTCTTATTTCTCACTCAAATTTGAATATAACTCTTATAAAGCATGGGTATTTATAGTACAAACCTCAAGGAATCTTCCATATATTTTACACACTTATTTGCTTCATTACATTACAACCATACAGTAATTCAACTCTTAACTTTATTTTACAACCACATTTTATTTCAACTTCCTACTTATTATTATGTTGAATCCAATGACACTTATCTATACTTTATTCCCCTGTCCCCGAAAGAGGGATGACATCATACCTATCAATTGTCGGATGTATTATCTTCTTTTTCATAGTCAGAGACAAATTCTGACACATACATCTTGTGACTCGGAATATATCTCCTTATTGTGTATCTATTTCCTTCAACTCTATAGACAGGGTGATTATGGTTAGATTGTGGCCACGTGTATTGATCATGGAGGCTAGATAAAACTTTTCTTCTCTTCAGTGAAACCAGTGGGTACACATGTCTGTTATGTCAGTGTGTCGTATGCGGACAAAACAGATTCTTGTCAACGTCAGACTCTTTTAAGCCATTTAATTATGTCAAGTTGATTGTTATTTCGTGAAAATATTTTCCGTAGAAGGGATCATCATTATAAATTATCGCGACGTGTGCATCATAGTGTTTTTGAATCTCAACTCCAACTTCATTTTGTTCTTGTCTTGTAGTTAGTTTGAATGTAACCATAATCATCAGGCTTTGTTGTGCACGGATTTGCTCTCGCCACCATGTTACATCAAAACATGATGAGCCATTGATAAAAAAGCTTGTATTGAGGCTTTCTCCTTGTTAGAATGCATTTTTTCAAATATTAAAGTAGCTGGCTCTTATGGAAAAGAACTCCAATAGTGTATAAGTCTGTTAAATATCATAATAGCAGATATGCTTCTTTCAAATAGTGAGCTGGATTCATCTATATCGTTGTGAGGAAGGGGTATACCAAATGATAGGGTAATCCAAGTTGTGGACCTTCGTCAAGACCATATATGTGGATATAGAGCTTTAAGGGGCTATACAGCATATGAGCACCTTCGTAGACTAGCACTGTGTCTAACATCTTTTCATGTATTTCATGTGGCATTGTTGCGATCAAAATTCTTAGTGATTCACTCCTTAGTGATTCTTCCGAAGGGTACTCTGGGCTGAGAGCATAACTCATCGAAATAATTGACGATATATGTCTCTGAGTTTTGGATAGGAAATCCAGGAGAAAGTTGTATTTTCCTTTCACATGATTTACATCAAACTTCCATTATGAAAACCAACTTGACCACCTGGGTAGTTGTAGTTGTGGCAGTATTCTGTTTGAATTGGATCATCTTTGGAAATGAGGACATATCCATTTTTATGAGGAAATGTTGGCCCACTAGATGAAATTCAAATTTTTCTGCCCCCTCCTTTTCACTGCCAGTATTTCTTTGTAAGTGAAGTGATAATGCTTTCCACTTTCTTTGAATGCTCTGCTTTTGTAACCACATATATGTCTTTTCCCTTTGCCATCTTCTTCAAGAAGGACTGCTCCCCAATATATGTTGCTTGCATCTTTCTGCATGTTTTATTTTCCTTTGGATGGAATCCTCAGTGTAGGTGAAATCTTTGAGATTCTTTTCAGCTCTTTTATTGCCTTTGTGCAATCTTGACTCCATGGTAGGGCCTTTTTCTTTAGTTGACCAGATAGGACTAATATGTACTTTATAAGCTCGGGAATAAAATATGCCATATAATTAACAATTCCAAAAAATTGTTGGACTTGCTTAAAAGAGAGCTTTTTGTCTAGAAATTCCTCAATACTGCTAGCAATGTGTGGTTGTAGGTGATATTCTCCTTCTTTAATGTGCATGCCTAGAAAGTCAAGTTTATCTCTCCAATAGTCATCTTCTCTCAGAATGCATGATGCCATATTTCTGAACAATATAGTGAAATTTTCCTACCAATACCGTGTATGAATCAATGTCAAGAGAGAATAATTGGATATCGTCGATATAGACCAATGCATTGGGGAGTATAGGTTCGAATATCTTTTTCATTGTCTTCTGGAACAGTGAAGGGACGACCTTTAATCTAAAGGGCATAACTTTCCATTAGTAATGACAGTCTGGTATGCAAAACCTTGTTTTGGTCTGTCTTCGAGCTTGATTCCTAGTTGCCAAAACCCTGCTTTCAGGTCAAATTTGGAGAAGACTTGTGCTTGAGGAAGTCTTTGGAATAACACTCTCTTTTTGGCAAGGGGAATTTGTCTTCAGTAAGGAATTGATTGAGTGGATGATAGTTGATGACAATCTTAATTTTCCATGGACTTGTTCTGCTCGTTTGTTGACATAAAAATCTTTGCATGCCCATGGTGATGTACTTTTCTCGATTGGACTTTCTTTTTGGAGTTGGTATATTTCTTCAATTGCTTGATTGTTGTGATTAGGAGTCATCTCTGGATGACTCACCTTAGTCAGTTGATGTCTTCGTTCTTTTTGAGTAGTAGAGAAATTAAGAATTATGGGGTTTTCTATAAAGATGTTGAACATTTCTTGATGAATTCTGAGTGGGATGTAGCACATGATATCTTGATAATTTCTTCTTTTATTGGATTTAGGAGCTCTATTGCATATAAATGTGAGAAAGTCATCCCTGGTGGTACCTGATTCTTATGCTTTAGACCTTTTGGATGCCATGATACTTGTTTAAGAATGTGTAGAATGTCAAATCCAAGTATAAAATCTCTACTAGGGAGGTCAGACCCATATCATTTATCTGCTTAATGATAAATGGTGTTGCGCCTGTGTCAAAGTAGGCTATGATTGGTATGAGCTTGTTGTAGTTTTTAGGAATTGCATAGATTTTAGTGTTTAGTGATGGTTGGGATAAGTATGCCAACTCAGTATCAACTTCTTTGACCTGCCCTATAGAAGTCAAGCGTATAAAGATCGAGCAGCATGATCTAATTGTCTTTTTTATCTTATTTTGTTCTAGATTCGTTGGAAGATTCGTCTTCTTGTTCAAAACCCATTGCAAGTACCGTAATGTCTGATGGTTCATCATTAAGAGAGAAGACTGATTTGATGTCTATGTCATCAATATCTTCGATTTGGGCCAAATATTCAATCATATTTTCTCTTTTCTTTTTGTTTGGGCATTGTTTTACGCAGTGACCCTTCCTTTTGTAAATATAGATCAGTCTCATTTTCTGAAACCTCTTTGTTTCTTCTTTCTAAAAAATTTCCATTTTCTTCCACCAAGTAATTGGGGATATCTTTCTTGGCATTTTTTCTTTGAGGTTCTTCCTCTTGCATATTTAGTAGAACAACTACATTTCTTCTTCTTGCATTTGATGGAGAGTTCTAGATGATCACAAGCTTTTCCCATAAGTTTTCCTTACTCATGTAGTTGTTTGAAGAACTTTTGGTGGTTCCACAAATTTTGAGTGCTCCAAGAGAGACCTGGTATATTTCTTCCGAGGAAGCTTGGCTGAAAGCCATGTTCTTGGTAGATAGTATTTGGGACGTTTTGTTTCCAAGTGGTTCGGGAAATGAATTTAAGTATGCTTGCTTGAGGTTGACATCGTCGATACCATGTTCGGGAAATGTGTAGTGATCCCATGTTCCTCTCTTGGTTGAATGGTGTAGTGATCCAATGTGCTAAGGAATTCATTGTGGACATGCTCATTGAGATTGTCAATCACTGGGGATAATCGTATCTGGAATTGTCTATACTGTCCAGGACTTATCCACCATTGTCTAAGATGACCTTGAAACTTTGACACTAATTTGTTTGTGATTGTACTGAGTATCGCCCCTGGGTTAAGCAATTGTTCAGTAATTCATGCATACATTTTATAGATTTTGTCACGCCATCTTGATGGTGGAATTTCTTCAAACAAAAAGACTTTGAGTGGTTCAATCTGAATTCTTGGATACTAATCAGGTTTGGCTTTTCAAGTTTCACATCTATCGTCAGATATATTTCCTCCATCACTTTCCATATCTTCTTCTGCAAAACTAGGTTCAGCTATCATCATGAAGCTTAGGATAAGAATCTCGTCTTCTAGCTCGTGTTTAGGTCTTTTAGAGGTCTTTTTGTCCTTTGGTCGAATTGAACTTTGCTCATGTTTGATCATTTTATCAAAAAATGTTGAGGTGGAGCTTGTTCTTTTAGAGGTTGTTTGATACACCCCTACAGAAATAGAGGAGCCTCCAGAAGCAAGATCAAGACTGTTGAAATCCTTAAAAGAAGAAGAAACGAGTTCAGGGAGATGAAGAGTCAAAAATGGTGTTCTTAGGCGCAAACAACCATACTCGAGTGAGCTTCAGTTGAGTAATGGAGTCGAGCTAAGTAATTATGGTAGTGGAATGATGAACAATCAGTTTGAGAAGAAGTGGATCGATTTGAAATATCAAGAGAAATGGAAAACTCTTGAACTTCAACTACACTCACTCAGGATATTACGATGAGAGTGAAGAGCAAGACTATGGATATTACACATCAAACAGATCAAACAAGTTAAAAGAGTTCGTAAGAAAATGTTTGATACTTTTCATTCAAGGGTTCAACAAGTTTAAATAGGTGACAAACTAGGGTTTTAAGTGGACCACAACAACTCGTCCCAATAGATAAGAAACAAAACAAAAAGGTCTAAAAGCTTCTAAGTTAAGCTCGGTCCAACTCCAAGTTCTAAGATTGCACTTTATCAATGCTCTAAGTAGTAGTGATAATGTCCTATTAACTACTTAAGTTTGACCATAAGTTTGAGGATGACAAGTAGTAGGGAACAACAACTTAGTTCCTAGCTTAGTCCACAATGTTTTTCAAAAGCAACTAAGGAGCTTAACATCTCCATCAGACACAATAGACTTAGGCATTTCATGCAACCTAACAGTTTCTCTAAAGAAAAGATTGGTAAAATTAACAGCATTATCTGTTTTATGACAAGGAATAAAATGTGTCATCTTAGAGAATCTATCCACCACAACAAATATAGAGCTCTACCATTTCTAGTCTAGGCAATCTCATAAAGAATTCCATATAAATACCATGCCATGGATGCAAAGAAATAAATAAAGGAGTATACAAACCGTTTGGTGGCGTTTTGGCTTTAGCCAACTTACAAGTAGTGCATCTAGCACAATGACGTTCCATGTCTCTCTTTAGGTTGGGCCAATAGAAGTGTTCTTGCATAAGTTGCAACGTCTTATCAATTCCAAAGTCTCTCATTAAGCCTCCACTGTGTGATTTCTGTATAAGCAAATCTCTCAAGGAAGAATGACGAACACACAATCGATTATTATGGAACAGAAAACCTTAATTTCCCATGAGAACAATTCTCACAAGCTGCAAAGATCTTCTCAAAGTTAGAATCAGAAGCGTATTGAGATTTCATATATTCAAAACCAAGTAACTTAGCCTCAAGAGTAATGAGAAGAATATACCTTATGGATAATGCATCACCAACTATATTATCCTTACCTTTCTTATACATGATTACATATGGGAAAGTCTCAATAAATTCTACCCATCTAGTGTGCCTCTTGTTGAGCTTGTGCAGACCTTTGAGATGCTTGAGACTCATGGTTTGTGTGAATGACAAACTCTTTTGGCCACAAGTAGTATTGCCATGTTTGCAAAGCTCTCACCAAAGCATATAGTTATTTGTCGTATGTTGGATACTTCAAAGTAGCTCCACCAAGTTTTTCACTAAAGAATGTGATTGGCTTTTTATCCTGCATAAGAACAGCACTTACCAACACCAGATGCATCACATTCGATTTCAAAAGTTTTAGCAAAATCTCTTGAGCTTGTTTCCATTTGAATCCAATATCCTTTTTGATTGCTTTTGTGACTGGTGCAGGTAAGGAACTGAAATCCTTTACAAACCGTCTATAGAAACCAGCTAGGTTGTGCAGACTCCTAACTTCACTCATGCTTTTGGGACTAGGCCACTCTCGAATTGCTTCTTCATCCACTTTGATTTCATCTTCACTTACAATAAAACCTAGAAACACAAGGTTATATGTTCCAAAAGTGCACTTCTTTAAGTTAGCATAAAGCTTTTCCTTCCTAAGTACCTCTAAGACGAGTCAAAGATGCTCAACATGCTCAACTAAGTTCTTACTAAAGACCAGAATGTCATCAAAGTAGCCAAACACAGAAACGCATATGTATGATCTAAGCACATGATTCATCAATCTCAATAATGTACTAGGCGCATTGGTTAATCCAAATGGCATAACTAACCTCTCATACAACCCTTGTTTAGTCTTAAATGCAGTTTTCCACTCATCTTCTTCTTTCATCCTAATTTGATGATACCTACTTTTTAGATCAACCTTAGAGAATACACTAGACTCATACAATTTATCAAGCATGTCATCTAGTCTAGGTATAGGGTGGCGGTACTTCACCGTAATATTGTTAATTGCTTGACAATCAACACATATTCTCTAGCTACTATCTTTCTTGGCACCAAAAAAACAGGTACAACACATTGGTTCATGCTCTCATGAATATGTCCTTTCTCCAGGATCTCATTCACTTGCCTCTCAAGCTCCTTAGGTTTAGTTGGAGTGGTTTGATAAGCTGGCTTGTTTGGAAAGACAGAACCAGGCACAAAATCGATTTGATGTTCATTGCCTTTTATTGGTGGCAGCCTCGATGGGTTCTCCTCAAGGAAAATGTGTTCATAAGCCTGCAAAAGAGTAAGAATGCTACTTGGTACAACCAGTTCAGGTTCCGTTAGATTAAGAAAGTTTTCTTTAGAAACCATCAAAAGGTTAAAAGAACTACTCCCTTCAAGTTTTTGCTTAGAGGTTTTGGATGGTTTTACTTGTGCTTGCTTCTTCTTTCTCATGATAAGTTGATCAAGATAGACCTCATGAGATGCCATAGGAACCAGAACAATTTTCCTACCCTTATGCTCAAAATTGTGGTGATTTGTGTAGTCATCATGTGTAACTCTTCTATCTGATTTCCAAGGTCTTCCCAACAATATATGGCTCACTTCCATGGGCAGAATATCAAATAAAACCTCGTCCTCATATTTTCCAATAGCCAATGATACCTTATCTTGTTTACTCACCGCCAGTTCACCATTCTCATTCAACAATTGCAGTTTGTAAGGCTTTGGATGAGGAAACTCTTTCAGCTCAAGTCTACTAACCATATCCTCAGTTACCACATTAGTATATTTGCTTCCATCTATGATCAAGCTGAACAATTTATCATTGACCCCACATCTTGAATGAAAAAGGTTTGCACGTTGTTTTTGTTTATCTGTTTTGGGAATCACACTCAACAATCTCATGGCAACAAAAAAATTTCCTTTAGGTGCTTCTTCAACATCCTCTTCTGAAGGTTCTTCAAGCTTCTCATATTCATATTCAATCTCACCAATAGCTTTGATCACTATTACTCAAGCATTAGAACATTCACGAGCATAATGACCAATGCCATGACACTTGAAGCACTTAAGAACTTTGGTCCGAGTAGTTGCCTTTGTTTTGCCTATAAAGTCAACCTCTTCAGCCTTTGGTTTCACCAATGGTATAGAATCCTTCTGAAAAGTAGCATTATCCACACATATAGTAGACATTTTACTTGAGCCATAACGAGATCGAGTTCCCTTTCTCTTAAGCTATTTTTCAAACTAGATAGCCTTATGCAAAAGATTTTCAATCTAAACATAGTGTTGTAGCTCCAGCAAGTCAGCTATGTCTACGTTTAGTCCTCCAAGAAACCATGACATGGTAGCTTCTCTATCCTCTTAAATGTCAGCTCATAGCATTAGAATTTCCAACTCTTGGTAATAATCTTCAATAAACTTAGATCCTTGACTCAAATTTCGAAACCTTGAATGCAATTCTTTGTGGTAATGAGTAGGAACAAACCATTTTCGCATCAGTAGCTTCATTTTCTCCAACTGCAGATTGGTAACTCTTTATTGTTGTTCCTTGTAGTCACCAATTGATCCCACCAGCTAAGAGCATAATCATAGAACTTGGTGGCTGCATACTTAACCTTACTTTCCCTCAGTGTAATATTGGCAGTCAAAGACCAACTCAATCTTCTTTTCCCACTCCAAATATGCATTAGGATCATTCTTGTCAAGGAATGAAAGAATCTTGAGTTTAAGATCAGAATGAGGATTGACGGATTGATTAACATTACGTTTTGCTCTCCTTTAACTACGGTTGCTGAGTTCAGAGTCCGCACTATCCTTGTCATAATATGCATCAGCTTCCTCATCGTGAATAGCATGATTTGAATCGCTCAAAGACTAAGATCGTACAGAACGAACCTTTTTACTCTTTGCATGTTGCTCACGTTCAGCTTTACTTTGTTCCTTTTCTATAGACTAAGTAGTTTGTGTTTCGTTTCTAAAGACATCAATCTTACCATCCATAGTCTTACTCATCTGAGCCGTGATAGCCTCCATGAAAAATTTGTCATATCAAGGATTGTAGGTGAACGATAATCTGATTCCACCATGTTTCTGTAAAGTTTAAAACAAAAAAAAACAAGTAATCTGATCCAAAACGATGAATAAACTTCAAACGGACAATGATTTAAAGATAAGAAGGTGAAGAGACAAGTTAAAGTTTCATATCTAATCACATAAACCAAAGGTCATGTGTAGATCTCTTAGAGTACGAAAGGTTCTAATCAGTTTCAGTTTCAGATTCAACAATATAAATCTAAAGATGCAGTCAAAGATTCAAGTGATTAATAACTCAAAGGAACTAAAGTGATCAGTTTTCTAACAAAACAAACAGATCCAAAATGTTTTATCACACAAACAAAATGTTTTCAGCATATACCACTACAAAAATTATGCATATAGATAGCATATTGTGATAGTGTTTTTCTTACAAATGCTATTGCAAATTGTTTTTAGATTGTTGTATCTTTATAATAGCATTTTACAAACGCTAAGCCTATTAATAGCACAAGAGAAAGATAAACTTATACTGGAGGGAATCTTTTTAGTCTTTTGACACATAAAATTTTCTTTAAAAATTTCCTTAGAATGTTTTACCCTCCTTCACAACTTTTCCGCCTTTTAAGTCTCACTAAAACTAAAAGTAAACAAAACTTCTAGTAACCTTTTTTGTGTCAAGCCTCACTAAAAACAAAAACCTAGATAAAAATATTTTCCAATGGTGATCTCTTTTGCGATTTAGGTTTTGAATTTATGCATGTTTTATCAACGATTTTGTTTACAATCTAAGGTTTCAAAGGTTAGGGAATGGATTTCGATCCCCTTTCTCTAGGTGTTTTGAATTTTCCAATCAATCATATGTTGGAAAAGGTACTAATCGCCATGAAAATGACAACGGAGGAAGCGGTGACGTTGGTTCAGAGATTGGAACACCAAATCTGGAGGACTTGCTTTATCGAATTTGTATGTGGATTATAAAGAAGACTTGTCTATTAGAGTGTGGTCAAAGTTTCTGCTTTATGTTGTATTGTCACACACCGTTAATGGTGAAGGAAAATGGCAGAGACATTGTTCGATTGAATAACACTTAAGGCTTCAAGTTTTGTTGTATTTCTCACAGGTTTTTGTTTCCAAATATCTCGACTGAACATTTTTCAATATTTTGGTTTTCGATTTCAGGAATTGAATTCAAGAAATTTGACTTTTGATTCAGTTCATGAGTATGCGACAACTTGAAACTTTGAAATAGTTATAATTTCTCTCCAGTGAGTAGATGATAGTTTCACAGATTTTAAATAAAGTTGTAAAGTGCATAGTGCATAGTAATAGTGCGATTAATTTAGCAAAAGGTTGTTTAGGGTTTTATGCCTGACTTTAGTAGATTTTTAGGAATTAAGCTTGTTGGTGTGAGAATACATTTTTATTATCAGCTCGTCTCATCTACTCGAATCTAAGCTAGATTTTGACTTTGGTTTTCAGTCCGATTTTGGTGATAGCAAAGGCAAAGGTAGCTACAGATGTTCTTCGTAATCATCTATTAGCTTACCGTGTGTTACCTCACTTTTATTTATATGTTCATTGAATTGTTTGTGTTTTTCTTTTCAGCATGTTGTGAGCAGATTCTTCTTAGATATCACTTATCAGTTAGACTATTCTGATTTATTTTGCTTTTCTTTATCAAGCTTTGCTTTGGTTTCACTCTTCAGCACATGTAGAGAATCAAGCTCATACTTCAGATTGTTGATATGTTCAATTCAGTCCATTGTTTTAGGAGCTACTTCATTGATTTTATCAAGCATTTGCGTGTTCTCTTTTGATTTGGTTCTCAGCTCCCCTTGAAGTTCTCTTCTTTGTCCATGTAGAGTCTCTACCTTAACTTATAGACCTTTAATCTCTAGATAAACCATTTCTTTCATCTAGAATATTCTCGTGAATATTTTAATCTCTTGAAGTCTTCTTAATCTCTTGAATCTCTTTGCAATTGTATATAAATAATCTCATTATGGTCATTTGATGTAGAGTCTAGAAGGTACGATTACACCTTTCCAACTTTTTGGTGTTGAAGCACAAGTTGTTCAAGTAAATGTTCGACATTTTAGTTTTCACATGTTGTGGGTTATGTTACATATCCTCAAGATTTCTAACCATTTGGTTGTTTACCATTTCTAGTCCATGGTATCAATCTTGGTGGTCCAGTTTAGGATCATGATGTAATAAGTTTGATAGTAGAAGAGACATTCAAGTCTTAGAACAATATTGTGAGTAAACTTTTGTCTAGTATTTTTTCTATATATCTTTTTATTTTCTTAGATTTTATGTTTGTAAATGATGGATGATTTAGTGGACTGAGTAGAGTATACTATAATACATCAATTATACAACAGTATTAAAAATATGATATAATAGCCAAGGTAAAAAGTGTTATAATATTATAGTGACCCTATTATAGCTGGGGCATGCATAGCTTTTAAAAACACGCCATAGATTACATGTTATAGCATTATCATGAGCTGACAATATACATATTTGTTATAGTGTATAGCAAGTAAACTCGATGGAAGTTAAAAAGTTTCGGTACAACCTGACTTGAGCTTCGTGACCAAGATCAAGACGGTTGAAAGCCTTAGAAGAAGAATAAACGAGTTCAAGGAGATGAAGAGTTGAAAATGGTGTTCTTAGGCGCAAAAAGCCACACTCGAGTGAGCTTCAGTCGAGTGATGGAGTCGAGTTGAGTAACTATGACAGCAGAAACGATGAACAATCAGTTTGAGAAGAAGTTGATCGATTTGAACTATCAAGAGAGATGGAAAACTCTTGATCTTCAACTCACACTCACTCAAGATATTACATACGAGAGTGAAGAGCAAGACTATGGATATTACACATCATACAGATCAAACAAGTTAAAAGAATTTGTAAGAAAATATTTGATACTTTTCATTCAAGGGTTCAACAAGTTAACTAGGTGACAAACTAGGGTTTTAAGTGGACCACAACAACTCGTCCCAATAGATAAGAAACAAAACAAAAAGGTACAAAAGCTTCTAAGTTTAACTCTGTCCAACTCCAAATGATTTCTCTTGAACAAGTAGCAATATCACCTAAGGGGTTGTAAGGTAAAGAGTGTATGCTACTTACCTCATTAAAAACCTTGTCTACAAATTGGTACAAAATTAGGTAGAAATTTATTTAGACCATAGGACTGAGCTTCTTCTACTAGGGAGATTGTGTTTATCTCCGTGCAAAAAGTTGCCGGTTTAGGTTTTTCTTGTTGTTTGAAGGCGATCTCAACTGCTCCATCTTTTCTTCTTTGGATAGAAGAGTCCACTAATTGAATTGGTATGCTTCTTTCATGAAATTTCTCATAGTTAGTTACCCATGATTCTGGGAGTAACTTGTCTAATTCATCCCTTGGAATTTGCTTGGGGATGTTAATGCAAGAATGGCTGTGTTGCGATTCCAATAGTATGAGGAATGCATCTTCGTGTTTTGTGAGAGACTTAAATCCATTGCATGGTTTTGAACTCTACATGCTATTTGGTGGTGCAGTGTAGTTGTATATGTACTTTTTGACTTGAGGAGCGCTAGTGATTTGCAGTTAAATTTGCATGATCCGGTAGATTAAGGGTCTTCTAGTGATATGTTGAAGTTTGGGAACATAGTGACAAATATTGTACCAGTGTTTAATGTTGTTTGGAATGTACAGGTATGCGCGTGCTGATATTCTTTGTATCTGGTGTCGAGTAGTGCAACTCTTGCCATGACTAGTAACCATTTTCTTCCAAGGAGAGTTAAGGCCAGAAGGGTTGCTCCATAGTGGAGATGAGTGAATATGTGTGATCTCCATTGGTGGATCATACCTTCGTTGATGCGGAGAGGAATCATTTGTTCGGCATATGTAGCTGGAACTAGGTGTTGTTCTAGATTTAAAGCTAGAACTAGTTCTTTTGTGCTTGTTGGGATCGAGAACATGTCTAATGACCTTTGGAAAAAAGAGTATCATTTAGTGAAGGCTTTATAAAGATTAAGAAGAGGTAGTTGGGTAATAGGAATTTTACTCTCATCGCTCACATACTCTACTTCATATAAGTAATCTATTTTTATTAGAGGTTGATCTTCTAAATGAAAGGGCATTAGATAAAGTGGTTAAAGTATCCATTTTGTTGAGTTCAGACACCAAGACAAAATGATTAAATTTCTTATCAATCTCTCAAAGTAGTATTAAGACATGAATTGTATCCTTTTATCTTTTTAGTGCTAAGAATATAGAAAAAGATATTATGTAGTGTTTAGCTATGCAAATCGAGGCGAACATACTTTCATCTTAAAAGCCTCAAGGTACATTAAGCTTTACTCTCACATATATCTTTCTCTACACTCTCTTGTTCTAGCATAGATATATTTCTGATGTGGATGATCCAATGGTGGAAACCCCAGAGCATACTCTCTATACTAGTTTATAGTAGAATACAACTCACACTTATAGCACTTCTGAAGACGATAAGAGTCAAAGCTTAGATTGCGATGGCTCTTATACCATAATTACACACACATAGTGGGTACAACCACAAAAGAGATACTATAGAATAAGAAGTTTTATTAGGAACACTCAAAAAGATATTATAAAGATTCGTTCATATGTTTTTTAGACTTCTCACTCAAACTTCAATACAACTCTAACCAAGCATGGGTATTTATAGTATAAACTTCAAAGAATATTCCCTAAATTTTGCACACTTATTTGTTTCATTACATTACAACCATACACTAATTCAACTCTTAACTTTATCTTAGAACCACATTCTATTTCAACTTCTTATTTATTATCTAAGCTGCATGGAATTAGAAGCGGGTACGTGGAAGCAGAAGCGTTTAGAAGCGTGAATCGAGTTTTTAAAAAATTTAAGGAAGCGGGTACGTGGTGGAAACGTGTAGACACACACACACACATATATATACATATATAATAAATTACTAAACATAATTATTTTATAATTATTTTTTATAAAAAAATCCAATTTGTAATTTAAATATTATAAATTATTTTAAAATAAAAACAATTCTCAAAATCTTTTATTGTTTTTATTTTAATGTTTTTATCAAAATTGACTAAATCAAACAGCATAGTAAACTAGAAACCATACAATTAGTTATTAGTTTGTTTAATTTTGTAAAGATTTTCATATGATATGGACAATTTAAACCTTCCAAAACGCTTTTAACCTGAAATCGTAAGCTTCCACTAAGCTTCCAAACCATCATTTTTGGAATTGCGATATCAAAAAAGATTCTAAAAGATTCCAAAAGATTCTGATTTCATTTCCGATTCCGAAGCAAAAAGCGCATTATTCTAAAAAATTCCGTGCTACGTAGCTTGTAGCTTATTGTTATGTTGACTCATTTGACACTTATCTATACTTTAGGATATCAGCAATGACTTGTTCTTCATTTAATGTTTCTAATTCTTTTTTTATAAAGGGTTTATGATGTCTCTAGTTTTCTTACAGATATTGTTTTTTACTGAAATTTGATCCTTTTGATTTTTAGTCATGTTTCTTACAAATTTATTCAAAATTTCAGAATTTTTATTCCAAAAACCAAGTTCGAAGGGAATTTTTCTAAAAGAAATGGTTTAGAAAATATTAAATGTGGTTAGTTTTTTCTAAAAGATCCACAAATACAATATTTTTCTTGTATTAAATTATTATAGATATATCTAATTCAAATAAATAAAAATTAAATTTAAAGTACTTTGTCATTATAAAAAAATAAAAACCAAAAGAATTAAAAATTGTGGAATGATAGTTCATTTCTAACATTTTTTGTTTTAATATATCAAAGGTACATTTTTCTGTCACCCAGTATATAAAAGATACATAACAGCTGAAATAGTGTTCATGGTGAAAAAACAAAAGCCTAGTTGAAAGCAAAAGACTAAAGAGAAGAAAATGAAAAAGAGACATTATTTATTTGTGACAAAAAAAAGAGACATATTATTGATTGTAAATAGAAAAGCCATTACAAGAGAAAAGAAAAAATAAATAATAGTACTAATTAGTAAAGAGAGTCGATGCTCAAAGTGGGGCTTTGAGTTTCATTGAAAGCTCCTATTCCTTTTTCTATATTTACCCTCAACAATTCTTGTTCTTCTTCATCCGCCTGTATACAAACAACGAATTTATATACTTAATCTAAATTCATTTTGCTTCCTTTTTGTTTTTACTTTAAATTTAAAGGAATTTCAAATGCAAGATAACCAAATAAAGATATGAGCTAAAGAAGAAACAGGTCCCTGCAAACATAAAGTCACCATATATTATTTAATGAGCAACTGCGATCATAATCTTATCTCTTGGATCCACCAATTATTGACTCTTTTAATATTATATCTCTACCAGCCATTTGATACAATTAGATTTTCCATCGTTTATGTTTTAGGTTTTTCACCCAATTTTTTTAAAAATATTAATTTTTTATTTTCAAATAAAATATATTTTATCACACAGTTAAAAATACTAGAGTTACAACAAATTTTGCATAAAAATTTAGAAACATCAACTAAATGAAAGAAACTTTCTTTCTAAAACATCAAACGGATGGAATATCTTTTATTTAATAAATATGATCCCATTTGTTATTTAATTCGAACGGTTGAACAGTTCATCTATTTTAATTAAAGCAATCAGATTCTGCTTATCACATAAATAATATTGTAACCTCTCTTTTTTTATCTAATAACCAGATGGACCATTCTAATTAAATGTAGGACTAACCCCATAAAAAAAATAACATATAAAAACTAAACCTAATCAATGTTTTGTCGAAACTAGAAGTTTCCATATTGGTTTCTAAAACATAAATACACTTGGAAAGAATTTAACTATCAAAACTTTTAAAGTGGAAAACTGGAAATTATGACGCATACAGAAGCTTCCATGCATATATAAAAAAGATTCATAAGATTTTTAATTTAACAAGAGACGTTTTTTACAGTGGAATTGAGAATATATATACTCTTACGAAACAGTTGAGTGGCTCAAAAAACAGGTATCGACTCTACCAGACGCTCAAATATAAAATATTTTTCATAATTTTATCATTAATATAATCTATAAAAATCTCGCTTTAAATTAACAAGAAAGATCCGTTTCATCTAAAATCAGTATCAAATTAAGAAATATTGCATATTTATATTTAGATTTCTTCAGGTAAGAAAATAAAGGAATCACACAATGCTCATTGCCAACGTCACGAAAGAGACATTTAGTGTTATAATATTTGGCACGAGCAACGACTTAAACCACAGAAAATCCCTAACAAATACTCTATAACAAAATCATATGATATATTCCAGTATCGAGTAGCTAAAATAAATGAAAACAAAAACAAAAAAACTACTCGCTTTTTGATAAATTTTAGAAATATTGAGAAACAAGAGAAACTAATATCATGCAATTTACATAATTACCATTGGATAATGGAGACATTTACTAATATATATTTGATTTGAATGCTCACTTTTACTCTCTCCTTTTTCTCCTTGACTACTTGTGCAATCATTATTTCTTAACAAAAATTAACTAATTACTCATTCAAGAGAGAGAGAAAAAGATGCAGACCTCAATAAAGACAGTGTGGAAGATCATGCCAGAGAAAGAGGTGAGATTGGAAGTGAGGATTTTGAGATTTAATGACTCAAACACTTCACACAGTTTCACCATTGTATCTGTCCTCTTATTACATGTTATACTGATCACCATTGTCCTCTCTCCCATGAATGTTACCTTCAACTTCAATCATCCAATATAGAAAACCCATAAATTTTTAACGGGATGTCATTCTTAAATTTAGATGATTTCAAGATGGAAAGTAGGAACAAGGACTTACTTCGAGAACTTCGATGAGAGAACCACAGGAAGAACCAGAATCAAGCTGCCTCAGCTTCTTTGATGTGACAGGAACAAGTAAATCACGATCAAAATCTTTGCTGAAACTTAGGCTACTCTTTGCTGTAGATTCAAGTTCTCTGATCTCAGCTTCGAGCTTCCCTTCTTCATATTGTAACCCTTGTATGTAGCTAATAGCATCTTTGATTATTGATGCTTTATCCATCTACCATCAAGAATAAAAATATAATAAGCTTGGATCATGGGATTACAAGACAGAAGAAGATGGAAACAAAACAAGAAAAAAGAAACCTTAGTGATATTGGGAACAACGGATCGAAGAGCAAAGAGTCTCTGGTTAAGTTTTTGTCTTCTGTTTCTCTCCGACACAATATTTTTAGAAGCCGGCGACGAAGCTGCCCCATCCGGCGAACTCGAATCATAAGACCCAGAAATCGCTTCTTCCAAAGGCCAGCTTTTTACAAATAAAACAATTGCAAACAAGCTATCAAAATCTCAATCCGCAAAAGTAAGCAACAAAAAGGAGATTAAAAAGAAAAGAAGAAGAAGAAAGGAAGAACCTGTCGTATTCGAAATCTTCGTTTTGGAGGAAGGAGTTGGGTTCCCAGTAATTGCTAAATTCTTGATCGATATTCTCCATCTCCCGACAGATTGTTGAATCAACTGTCTGTGAGCTTTTTTATATAGAGAGGGCAAATGAGAATGAGACAAACCAAAGTCTTGGGAGACAGCAACGTAGTTTTCCAGTTATATACACCAACCCTTGTATCCTTACTGGAACAAAACAATGTCTATTAGTAGTACATGATCTATATAGCAATTGGTCAATAATTAACTCTAGATATTTTTCAGTTCTAATAAAAAAGAAAAGACCAGAAATTATTATAGTATTATATTTATGATGATATTCGGCACGAGGGTTTATTCATTTATAGTCTAACGATTTTCTGGTGCATATGGAAACTTTAGAATATTTCATGCTTGACAATATCAACAATGTGGGCACTAAAGAAAATTTCCTCTGAAAAGTATAAAAATAATCAAAAGTTTAGAAACAAAAGAGAAGTTATCAAACATAACTAACTACTTAACCAGTGCCGCGTGACCCAAAAAAAAAAAAAACTAAATGACAAAAATAACAAAAAAAGAAGAAAGAGTAATGATTTGACACCTGTAATAAATATTAGTATCAGCAGATATGGGTGGTAATGGTTTTGATTGCTTTAGAAAGTCTACCGCAAAAAAACCTATAACAAAAAAAATCTACAGCCAAAAAACCTACCGCTGAAATCCTACCGCAAAGAATTCAAAGTTACAGCTCTTACCAATCAGGTCCATGATTGCATTTTGGCTAATAAAGAGATGCCCAGAAATATTTTTCATCCTTTTTATTTGGATATGTCAAATAAATTATATATTCAGAAAAATTAACAAAAAGAATCTAAATAGTCAAAGGGATCACACCGAAACAGCAAAGAAGGAACCAAAACGAAATTCGGTGCTCCAATTCACATATGTTTATACAAGATTTGTACTAACGAATGCTGATTTTACGAAAACATCTGAAAAACGTTTCTAACGAAAAACAGACCCATTTCCCTCATCTGCAACTCAGTGCAAGGCATGTCACCCAAGCTTAAACCCAGTGTGACGCAGACAGAACATGACAAGATTGGCTTTTATGAAAGAACGAGAGAGATACCTTTTATGTCCTTGTCCGTTGATCACTTCAGAAATGTCTCCGAAGTTTCCCAGAGGATTTGTTCGTCTATCTTGCTCAAGTCTTCATCATCGAGACGCTTCCACGTCTTGATAAGTTCCACTCCTGTCCATGTGTCTCTTCCTTTCCCGAGCTTAGCCTCTATCACTCTTGCTCTTCTGTACCAATTTGGTCTTCCGTAAGCATGGTATCCAAATCCTCCACCGTAACAGAACCATACCCCTTTAAGGTTTCCACAGAAATCATTGACATGGTCGTGTCCAATGAACGCAGCTTTTACATTTCCCATGGACATAAAGGTCTTTAAGACTCCTGACTGAACAATGGAGCATGCTACACCTTCCTGAAACTGACCAATAACGGGCGTGTACCACAGATCACGGACTTCCAGAATTGGGATGTGGAAGAAGGCTAAAGCTGGAGAATTACTGAGAATCCTCTGATTATGACCCTGTGTTTAGTCAGTGAGCCTTCTTAGAGCTAATGAATCTTGAACAATGTGTAGTTATATGAATTTATGATGAAAAATATAATTAGAGAGTTTTTTTCACACTGAGAGAAGGTTAATCACTCTTACCTGTTTAGAAGTATCTTCAAGCCAACGAAGTTGGGATTCCTTGATATATCCATATGTCCGTTTACCTTGGACCATTTCTCTATCTCCACTGTCAAGAAAGAAGAGGTCAAAGACAGTGCTATTTGACAGCACAGAACCAGGCGCACCGTGTACTCTGAGGTGGTAATTCCCAAAGCCTTCAATTGATCTCACTGTGCCTCCTATGATTTGATCAGATTCATCTTCAACTGGTGGATTTATTTGAGAGACAGAAAAATCCATAAGAGAAAGGAAAGTCATCAATTCTTCACGGTTCAAAGTGGATTCTTGGTCATGATTTCCTAAAACAGCCGCCCATGGGATTCCATATTCAATGGCTGGAGCAATTGCTTGAAGAAGTGATTCGGCTGCATCAGTAGTGCTTGATCCGAATATGTTATCCCCTAATCATCAACAACAAAAGTCAAACAAAACTTAGCAAATCCTTCCTTTAACATAATATCCCTTAAAAGTGTCACGACAATCGAAGAAATATTCGAAATTTGTGAAAACAGCCTCAGTAAATAGGAAGATAACCGTTAATCACGTGCATTAGCTCATTCAAATTTCATCATCGTTAAAACCAGAAGCATCTCTTTCCACCAGTCACAGATATGTACAGACAAGCACAGAAATCCTCGTGCAGAAATTAGGGAACAAACATTCAATTTCCTTAACAGATTTCACTAACAAACCTGAAAAATAGCAGCAGTCCAAAAATGAATTAACCAAAGGCACATTTGTAAACCTCGTCCTTACTATATTTAGAGATCTTTAAGAGATACTAACATCTCTACAGCTCAACCAACTACTACTTTCTCATATAGTCACATGGCGAATCTAACGATAGATCTAAAAACAAAGAAAAATTCACCAGTAAAAGCGATCAAATCAGGTCTATCAGCCTCAATCATTCTGCGAAGAAACCGAGTTGTATTGAGATCAGAACAGTAATCGAATTCTGCATCAAACACATCTCTACACCGAGTAATACTCCCCATTCCGTAATGCATATCCGCGACCTGTGGCCATCAATGAAACAATCGATGCCAAGCGAATTGCACGAGTCGAAAAGAACTAAGCCACAAGGGGTAAAACAAAACCTCACCTGGAGGATTTTGAAGGTCCCATCGTCACGGAATTGCAGAGGAAGATCGGGAGACCTTTTCAGGTGGATTTTGTTATGGTTGAGGTGTAATTTGTGGGAGATTAAGGATTCGATGAAGTAGAGAAGCAATAGTATTACAGTTAAGTAGAGAAGAGTGTGCTTCCAGTTTCCACAACCTACTCTCGCTTCGTTCCTCATCAGTTCGATATACTATGATGGATTCTTTCAACTTTCTAAAAATTGATTTGAAAAAGGGATTCGTTTGTAATCGCAGACTTGCAAGCACCGTCGCGTTTGGTAGATTCCAAGTGCATCAAGGCCGTTCAAGTTTACTGGGCTTTTCCGCTTCGCAATAAGCCCAATAGTATTGCTGCACATTTTTATCTGTAAGTTTTGTATTTTACATATAAATTTTTTTGACTTGTGTTATTTAAGTTTTAACTCAGGTTCATTTATATTTTATACTCGTTTATAACATAATATTTAGACTCGTATTTATTTAGGATTTTGAACCCGTATTTATTTAGGTTTTAGATATATATCTAATTCTGTTGTGTTATACATTATAGATATTCACATATTTTTATTTATTAATATCATAAGTAATTTATCAAGTATATCTTATAATTAAAAAATATATTTATTTATATCTTCTATATATAAGTTATATTTTTGTAAAAATTTAATTTTTTTTGTATATTTATATTGAGATTATAGATTTTTTATTTTTATGTCTTATATATATAACGAATATATATAATTTTTATTAATTAATACTTATAATCAAAATATATATATACATATTCTAATAAATATATTTACTAAAATTTTGATTGTATATAAAATTTATAAGATATATAATATCTTTTCTATATAACAAATATTATTATTTTCTAATAATTAATAATTACAATCGAAAATAATAATTTTTTAAAAGAAAAAGAAGGTATAACTTAGATATAAGATAGATATATCTAAGTCGTCTTTCAAATAATTCAGGATAATTAACCAATTTAAATCCGAACACAGAATCTGGTAGAGGAT
>OVBA01001524.1:0-43199 GCA_900406435.1 Lepidium aucheri | reverse complement strand
AGGTTTTCTTATTTGGAAACAAAGATCTTTGTGGAGGCATCAAAGATTTTCGACTAAAGTTATGTCCTATGGAGAAAAAACCTCATTCTCAGTTTAAAAAAGGTCTCATTGGAGTTAGCCTAGGCCTAGCTTTGCTATTATTGTTGTTCACAGCTTCAGGTTCTTTCTGGTGGTTCAAAAAAAGAAAGGATAACCACAATACCAATACTCCAACTTCTTCCACACTAGAGGGGTTCCATGAAAAAATAAGTTATGGAGTTATTCGAAGTGCAACAGATGACTTTTCTTTGAACAATTTGATTGGGTCTGGTAGTTTTGGTACTGTGTTTAAGGCATTTATCCCGGCAGTAGACGTGGTTGTTGCAGTCAAAGTTCTTAACCTGAAGAGACGTGGAGCAATGAAGAGCTTTATGGCAGAATGTGAATCCCTCAAAGACATAAGGCATCGAAATCTTGTGAAATTATTGACAGCTTGTTCGAGTATTGATTTCCAAGGAAATGAATTCAGAGCTTTAATCTATGAGTTCATGCCAAATGGAAGTTTAGATGTGTGGCTGCATCCAGAGGAAGTGGAAGAGAGTCATAGGCCCTCAAGAACCTTGACACTTTTTGAAAGGTTGAACATAGCCATAGATGTTGCTTCTGTTTTGGATTATCTTCATGTTCATTGCCATGAACCTATAGCTCATTGTGATCTCAAGCCAAGCAATGTCCTTCTTGACAATGATTTCACTGCCCATGTTAGTGACTTTGGTTTAGCTCGGTTTCTTCTTAAGTTCGACCAAGAGTCTTACTTTAATCAATTAAGCTCAGCTGGCATCAGAGGAACCATTGGCTATGTCGCACCAGGTAAATCTATCACACATTTTCAATATTTGAATGAAAACATCATTGTATTTTTCTGTTATTCCAAATTTCTTTTTGTAAAATGTGATGTAGAATATGGAATGGGAGGACAACCATCAATACATGGTGATATATATAGCTTTGGGGTTCTTCTTTTGGAAATGTTCACTGGAAAAAGACCAACCAATGAATTATTTGGAGGAAACTTTACCCTGCACAACTACACAAAGTCAGCGCTTCCAGAAAGAGTATTGGACATTGTGGACAAATCAATTGGCTGCACAGTTGGTTTCCTTGATGCTAAGTGCTTGACTCAGATTTTGGAAGTGGGACTTAGATGTTGTGAAGAAAGTTCTACGAACAGATTGGCAACGAGTGAAGCGAGAAAAGAGTTAATTTCAATCAGAGAGAGGTTCTTTCAAGCAAGAAGAACAGACATACATTGAAGTGTTTATAGTTTCATCTACATAGGAAGCTTGCAATTATGAATGCTTGTGTTAGTTACAAATTGGTAAACTAGCAATGGAAGGAGTAAGTTCAATCGGGTGTAGTAGCTCTGTTACTTCTCTGTTTCTTCTATCTTTAAGTATCTTTGAGTCTTATTACTTCTTCTATGTGGTTTATTACTTTGGTTTAACTCTATTATCTGAACTGATTGGTATGCCAAATCGTGAAGATGTATTTAACTCTTACCCTTATTACTGAAGAGGCAACAAATGATAATAATCTTTTCATCTGTTTGTATTCCTTATGGTAGAGTTTTCCACTATAGTGATTATCTTTTGGACTGATGTCTGCAATCTTAGAGTTTGTAAAAGTCCTCTTAGATTGGCTTGTTATTTCGTCACCTGTTACATAAGGTATCCACCGATCGACATGGCTATTTGTGATGGTAGCAACAACTGATATACTTGAACAGGTTAGCTACTCTCGACACCAAACTGCTTTGGAAAGCTATATATATAATATATATTCAGGAGTCAGTAGGTCAAAGTAGAACAGTTATATTGTTAATACCCGCAAAAAGTATATATCAAGTAGATGTAGATCATCCCCAACCTGACTTAAGGACTGGAATGATCTGAACCCTTACTGTTTACTTGGCTTTTGCTGCATCTGTAACAGTGAAGCTCTCTCTCATTTTTCAGCTATCTTGTTGAGATTTTCACGTTAGGAAAGACTTAACATTCAAACACTGTTTTCACAGGACTGGTCTGGACAAAACGCAGACCACTGAAATAGTGTAATAGATCAAGTTTTATACATGAATTATATAAAATTTGGATGTAGCCTCTGAAACATGTGGATTCATCATCAGTGTAGTCACCGGCATAATGATACTCCATGGCACAGGAGAAGAGGAACAACAAGCTTCTTCAGGCAAAGAAAACTCTTGCTGGTTTCCATCTTTAATTGATTATATTGGGTGTACAGAAAGAGTAAGATGGTATGACTAAACAAAGAGCATCAGATAAGAACATTTAATAAGTCACCTTTAGACTCCTAATAGTATCAGGAAGCTTAAATCTGATAGTCTAATATCAGTCAACATATCTGAGGAGAATGATGCTGGGTTCATTTTTGTGGTCTCCTACTTTGTACAGACAAATGTTCATATTCTTTACTTATTTTACCTCTGTGTTTCTCTTCTTAGTACAGTACAGGTCTTCTTGTTATGTGGACATTTTGTCCAAATTTACTGTTATATATTATATGTATCTTCATTTTTGTATGACGAAATATTCCTATATTGAGGGTTTCTTTATCATGTTTAAGTTAAAGTAGCAACTTTTTCTTTGAACAACTTTTTCAACCTGAGTGCAGAATCAAACCGTAAGGAAGTAGGCTAAAGTGTTATCGAAAGATAACTCTATTAGGGAATAATATCCCACATCGGAAGTTGGAAGGGATCCTCTCTACTATATATAAGATATGGACCTCCCCACTCATTGTCAATTGGTTTTGAGTTGGAAGTCCATGTTCTAATAAACTCTTGTGTGATCGTAATGTTACAGATTTGTCTTCTTATGATAAGTATCCACATTCCAAACCCACATATGGGGCAAATAATACAGCCACCTACACATGTCTACTTACAGGTTTGTTTTCTTATGATAAGTATCCAGATTCCAAACCCATTATATGGGCTAAATAATACAGCCACTATAGTTGAGTTAGATTTTGGAAAAGTCTGGTAGTCTGCTCTGTGGTTGTAAGTTATTTTGTTTATCTTTATTACGTTAAAATGAAAAGGTATTTTTCAATTACATCATTCTCTATATGTATTTCCCGACAAAGTGAGAAACTATTTTTTTTTTTTGGCACAGAATTAGCAATTTCATTAATTAATAAGCGTTAATACATGTCTTGAACTTGAGTCTAAACCTTGCTTAGCTAAAAAGTCAGCTTTGCCGTTAAAGCGACGATTAACAAAAAGAAAGGATAGAGCATCGAAGTGATCGATGAGGGAGGCAATGTCTACTAGAGACCCATACGCCTCAGAGATTATGGAGCTGCTGTTAATTGCTCCGATTAATTGTGAGGAATCAGATCTGACTTGCAGATTTCGAATACCCAATCCTATCGCCTGTTCGAGAGCAGTTCTCACTGCTATTGCTTCGGCGGCAAGAGGGGAAATGATTGGTGCTAGATGCATTGAGAAGCTTTGTAATTCTACACCTGCTGCATCCTCGAACAAGAAGCCGATCCCTGCGTGCTTGCCCTCCAACTTCCAGGCTGCATCAGAATAACATATAATTTGGGCTCCATTACCAGGATTCAGGTTGGGTCTCTCTAGCAAAGGTACGCTTCTTTTCTTTGATTCCTTAAGAGCTTGTGCACGTTCCCAATCTTGACATCTGAAATCGCTTTAACAATTATTTCGTCAGATGTAAGCATTCGATTGTTGAAAATAAGATTATTTCTGGATTTCCAGAGATGCCACAATATCCAGGCGCTGAGGACTCCTTCAGTGATACCGACAGGTGGAAGAGTGAGGCTTGTCAGGGCTCGTCTCCACACTGAAGGTACATCTTGATATTGTTGTGTTTTTAACGTTCGATGAAACGGTGCTTTTTGCCATGTTTTTTGAGCAAATTCGCAGTGGAAAAGAGCATGGATTATGGTCTCATATTCACCACATCTTTTGCAGCTAGCGGTGATATTGAGGCTTCGTGAGTCCAGTCTTTCTCCTACCGGGATAGCTTCCTTCATAGTTTTACAAACGAAGAGTTTGATCTTCGGTGAAGTTTTGATGTTCCACACATCCTTTATCCATTGGGTCTGTGAGGGTGGAGTGTCTGGGTGTTGTTTGTGAGCTCGTTCCACTGCAGCAAAGTATCCAGTCTTTGCAGAATATTCTCCACTATGATGTCTCAGCCATATTAGTTTATCATCGTGGTTCATTTTGCTCGGCTGAATACACAGAATAGCTTCCGCATATTGAGGTAGGAGTCGGTTGATTTTTTCTTGATCCCACTTGGTTGAGTTTGGCTTGAAAAGTTCAGCCACCGTAAGATTATGATAGTTCTCTGGTGCAGGTCCAAAGGGGGCTTTCTGTTCTTGAGTAGACAGCCAGTTATCATTCCAGATTTTTGCTTGCTTCCCATTTCCGATCACCCAGCCTAAATGGTCTTTTAACAGATCTCTACCTAAGATTATACCTCTCCAGCCGTGAGATGAGTTTCCAGGAGCTGTACTCTTCATAAAATCCGAGTTGTTGAAATACTTTCCTTTGAGTACCTTGAAGAGAAGCGTATTGCGGTTGTGTAGTAACCTCCAACTCAACTTCCCAAGCATTGCCTGGTTATACTATTGGATATCACGAATCCCCAGTCCTCCATCTTTCTTTGCTTTTGTGAGTTTGTTCCAAGCTATCCACACCATCTTCTTGGTTCCGTTATTATCCCACCAGAATCGGGTTAAGGCAGATTTTATTTTTTTGCAGAGGGAGATAGGTAAGGAGAAGCATGACATTGCATAGGAGGGGATTGCTGCCAATATACTCTTTAGCAATGTTAGTTTTCCAGCTGGTGAGATAAAGCGAGAGGCCCAACTAGCTGTTCTTTGCTTAATTCTCTCAATGATTGAGGCAAAGAGATCTCTCTTCCGTCGCCCAAACTGCTCGGGGAGTCCCAGGTATTTACCTGCTCCTCCATCTTGCTTGATTCCTAACTGTTGTTTGATTGAGTTTCTTATATGAGCTGGTGTTCTCCTTGAGAAGGTGACAGATGATTTGAGAGGGTTGATTTGCTGCCCTGAAGCTGTTCCATATTTGTCCAGAATCGTTTGGAGAGTGCTTACATTCTTTGCATTTGCTCGTATGAAGAACATTGTATCGTCAGCAAAGAGGAGATGATTTACTCTCGGGCTGTGACGAGATATTTTAATTCCCAACAGATTTCCATTATCTTGCTCTTTTCGACAAAGGCCAGAGAGTACTTCTCCACAGAGGATGAAAAGGTATGGTGAGAGGGGGTCACCTTGTCGTACTCCTCTTTGTGGTAAGACTTCTCCTTGAGGTGATCCATTAATTAGGAAAGAGTACTTAACCGTAGTGATACATTGCATTACCCAGCTTACCCATTTAGAGTTAAAACCAAACCGCTTTAGAACTTCCTCAATGAACCGCCATTCTAGTCTATCATAAGCCTTGCTCATGTCGGTTTTGACAGCCATCGAGCAATGTTTTGTAGCTGTTGATAGTTTCAAGCTGTGTAGAATCTCATGGGTGATGATTACATTGTCGCTTATCGCTCTGTTTGCAACAAAAGCTGACTGATTTTCTGCAATGAGCTTAGGTAAAATAGGTTTCAGCCTGCGTGTGAGGATCTTAGATATCACTTTGTAGTATACATTGCAGAGAGCTATTGGTCTATAGTCTGAGACTTTTCTTGGGCCTTTTACTTTTGGTATGAGTCTGACAAAGGTTTGATTTACTTTGCTAGGCAGTGTTCCTGATTGGAAGAAGGCTTTTATCTCGCGTATTAGAGCTGGTCCAACGACCGACCAATTTCTGTGAAAGAAGCACGCGGAGAAGCCGTCAGGGCCGGGAGCTTTGTCTTTGTGAATCGAGAACATGGCTTGTTTGATTTCAGCATCTGTCGGGTCTCCAGACAAGAGTTTATTGTCTTCATCAGATACTTTGTTTCCAATCGCTTCCGCAACTATGTTTGCATGATTTTGGGCTTTGGAGGTGAAGATGTCTGTGAAGTACTGAGATATCACTTCAACAATTTGTTGCTCTTCATACACTGCTTCTCCTTGTTGGTTCTCAATCACTGAGAACTTGTTTTGTGTGAACCTTCCTCTTGTGATAGTTTGGAAGTAGCTGGTGTTTTTGTCGCCTAAAGCCCAGCCATAAGAGTCTACTACGTTGACGCCAAAATTCCTCTTCTTCAGCGTAGACTGCTTGCAACTCTGAGGTAATCTTTTTGATCAATTCTTCATCATTTTGTGGAGCAGCTAATGCATTGCCGAGCGCCATTTTCAGCTCAGATTGTTTTATGAGACTATTGAATTTCTTCTCCTTTGTCCATTGTACTATTGAGCTTCTAGTGTTTGAGATTCGTTCCCTTACTGTGGCATTGGGATATTTGTTCCATTGTGATTTGATTATTTCAGCCACCTCTGGGTAGTCGTTGAGCCTTCTATCAAACCAAGAATCGATTGCAGCTTTTGATGCTTTAGTATAGGATGCTTATTAGTAGTCATTAACTTTTAGGTGTTAGGTGTAAAAAATATATGGATGGGGAGTTGTATTTTTTGGTGATCTACTTGAGAAACTGCTTGTTGCACTTATCAGTCAGTGAAGTAGTATCTTTTTGCATAGTAGTATCTTTTTGCATTTCCCTATCAGTGGGTGAAGTATGTGGTTATATTTTGTATTAAACTAATGGTAGTATGTTAAGTAGTTTATGTGGTTATAACAAGTGAATTGAAAACAAAACACAGCCCAGTCTTTATATTATACTAGGACTATAGGGCGGAAATAGGACTATTGGAGGCATTGAGACACTACAGTCAAGGAGCGTGCGATTCAAAAACTTGAAACATGGTCTCGGGCATTTTTCAAGGTTGGTAGTTATTGCAATGATAATTTGAATAACCTTAGTGAGTCATTCAATAGGACTATTAGGAAGGCTAAGAGGAAACCGTTGCTAGATATGTTAGAGGACATTAGGAGATAATGTATGGTGCATACTACTAAGAGGTCTATTATCTCTCAGAAACTACTGTCTTGGTGCACAAAGAGCACTCATAAGCAGTTGGAGTTATACATAAAGAATCTAGAGAGTAAGTTAGGTTTATGTCAATCAGTGATATCCACGAAGTAAATATGCATGGTTGTTCCTATCGAGTAGAGATGAGATTAAGGATTTGTGGCTGTGGAAAATGGCAGTTTGATGAAATACCTTGCGAACATGCTGCTTGTGTTATTATTACCCAAAAAGAGAAGGTTGATGATTATGTTTCAGACTACTTTAAGACTCGGGTTTGGCAAAAAACATAAGAGAATGAAAATAAACCTGTTGAGGGAATGAAGTTATGGTTTAGGGTGAATAGGTTACCGGTGTTACCACCACCGAATAGAGTGGGAAGAGCTGGTAGACCGAGTAACTATGCAAGGCGTAGAGGACAGAATGAATCGCAAGCTAGCAAAACTTAATTGTCTCACAAAAGTCGTGTTATGACGTATTCAAAGTGTCACAAAGAAAGCCACAATAAGGCAACATGTTCGCAACCAACCCAAGAGCTTGCTAAAAGGCCACGAGGACGTCCAAGAAAGACTACAGTGAGATACTTTGTGTTGTCTTGTCACATTTTATAAAAGTCCAAACTATTCTCACTCATTTGTATGCTTATATATTGGTTTACTTAGGTGGATGTTGGTGGAACACAAGTAGGTGGATCATAAGTTGGTGGATAACATGTTGGAATATCACAAGTTGGATTGCAAGTCTAGTTCTTTATGCTTTATGTTTCATTTGAACTTGTTTTCTCAAACTCATGTTTCGTTTGAATTATCAGCCTCCGTGTTACGAATGCTTGCTTGTTTTCCTCTGACTATGTTATTGTATTTTGGGTTTCTTTTCAATTTTCAGATTATAGTTGTTATGAAACTTGGAGTTTTTTTTCAATTCTCTTTAAACTTCCTTTGTTTCACGTGTCCAGAATATTCTCTCAAAATCAAACGGGTTTCATACTCATAATATCATACAAAACACAAACGAGACAGAATGTGATTTCTTATCAAGACATAAGAAAGCAGCAAGGCTACAAAGTGTTATCAAAAGATAACTCTTCGTAATGTCACAGATTAGTCTTCCTAAGATACGTATCCAGATTCCAAACCCATTATATATAGGGGCTAAATATTACAGCCACCTATACATATGTTTACTTACAGGCTTGTCTTCTTGTCGTTTCTCCTGCTTTGCCGTATGGGGCAAGTTACTCAGCCACTACAAGATGAAGTTTACTTTTGTCGTTTTATCAATTGACTTAGATTTTGGAAAAGTCTTCCAGTCTCCTCTATGAGTGTAATGTGAGGCATTTTGTTATCAGCAAAGTTAAAAGGCCTATATATGTCTTACTAAAAAGTTAGAAGCAAAAAACACATTGAAAATGAGAAGCATAAGATTACTTCTATTACTTGCTTTCAATGCTCTCATGCTACTTGAAGCTTATCGTTTTAATGATGAAACTGATAGGCAAGCTTTGTTGGAGTTCAAGTCTGAAGTTTCTGAAGACAAAAGAGTTGTCTTATCTTCATGGAATAACTCATTCCATTTGTGCAACTGGAAGGGAATTACATGTGGTCGCAAACACAAAAGAGTTACACGTTTGAAGCTAGTTGGATTGCAACTTGACGGAACTATTTCACCATCCATTGGTAATCTTTCCTTTCTGAGATTACTTGATCTCTATAATAACTCTTTTGGTGGAACCATCCCTCCACAAGTGGGAAACTTGTTTAGGCTTGAATTTTTGGATATGAGCTCAAATAATATCAGAGGAGCGATTCCAACCAGTTTGTCTAACTGCTCTAGATTGTTGGAACTTTATCTATTTAGAAATAATCTTGGAGAAAGTTTTCCTTCAGAACTAGGGTCATTGACAAATCTTGACGTCTTATACCTTCAAAGGAACAAGTTGACAGGGGCGTTCCCTGCATCAATAGGAAATTTAACATCTCTCAGACAGCTTGACTTTGGTGAAAACAATATGGAAGGAGAAATTCCAGGTGATATTGCTAAATTGAGTCAGTTGGAGAATCTTGCATTAGACCAAAACAATTTTTCAGGAATTTTTCCTCCAGCAATCTACAATCTTTCCTCCCTTGAATATTTAGGCATGTTAGAAAATAGTTTCTCTGGGAGATTGAGATCTGATTTTGGTAATCTGCTACCAAATCTTCAAATCTGCACCATGGGAACTAATAATTTTATAGGAGGCATTCCAATAACATTGTCCAATATCTCAGCTCTTCAAATCTTTGAAATTCAAGTTAACAGTTTCACAGGAAGTATTTCTCAAAGTGTTGGGAAACTATGGAATTTGGAAAGACTAACTTTTAATAGTAATTCTCTGGGAAGTTACTCTTCGAGTGATCTTGAATTTCTTGGTGCTCTCACTAACTGCACACAGCTAAAGGTTTTAAATGTTGGTGATAATAGGTTGGGGGGTGAGTTGCCTACTTTAGTTGCCAATCTCTCTGTGAACCTATCCTATCTAGGCCTTCATAAAAATTTCATATCTGGAGGTATTCCTCATGACATTGGTAATCTTATTCGTCTACAAGTACTTGAATTAGAAGATAATATGTTGACTGGTCCACTCCCAGTCTCTGTTGGCAAGCTTTCAAATTTGGGGGAATTATATCTCCACTCAAATAGGTTTTCAGGAGAGATACTGTCTTCTATAGGCAACATCACTCAGTTACAAAATCTCTACTTGTCCAACAATAGTTTTGAAGGATTTGTTCCTTCAAGTATCGGTAACTGTAGTACCATGCTAAGATTCAATATTGGGTTTAATCATTTGAATGGTATCATACCTCTAGAAATGTTTAAAATTTCATCCCTTGTTGAGCTTAACTTGTCACATAATTTCTTCACTAGCTCTCTACCAAAAGATGTTGAACGACTTCAAAATCTTCTTGGGCTTGATGTTTCACATAATAAACTATCAGGAAATCTCCCAAAGACTTTAGGAAATTGTCTCTCAGTTCAACAGATTTATCTGAACAGAAATTCTTTTAATGGAGCCATTCCAAACATGAGTAAGTTGGTGGGACTTAAGGAGGTTGATTTTTCCAATAATATTCTCTCTGGAAGTATACCTGGATATTTTGCAAAATTCTCCTTTTTGGAATATCTCAATGTATCTAACAACAATTTTGAAGGAATAGTGCCAACAGAAGGAATTTTTCAGAATGCTACTAAGGTTTCCTTATTTGGAAACAATGATCTTTGTGGAGGCATCAAAGATTTTCAACTAAAGCCATGTCTACCACCAATGGAGAAAAAGACTCATTCTCATTTTAAAAAAGTTATGATCGGTGTTAGCCTATGCATAGCCTTGCTACTGTTGTTGTTCACAGCTTCAGTTTCTTTACACTGCTTCAAAAAGAGAAAAGAAAACCAGAATACCAATGATCCAACTCCTTCCACGTTGGAGGTGTTCCATGAGAAAATAAGTTATGGAGTTATTCGAACAGCAACAGATGGCTTCTCTTTAAACAATTTGATTGGCTCTGGTAGTTTTGGTACTGTGTTTAAGGCATTGCTTCCAACAGAGAACATGGTTGTTGCAGTGAAAGTTCTAAACCTGAAGAAACATGGAGCAATGAAGAGTTTTATGGCAGAATGTGAATCTCTCAAGGACATAAGACATCGAAATCTTGTGAAGTTATTGACTGCTTGTTCAAGTGTTGATTTCCAAGGAAATGAATTTAGAGCTCTAATCTATGAGTTCATGCCAAATGGAAGTTTAGATGTGTGGCTGCACCCAGAGGAAGTGGAAGAGAGTCATAGGCCCTCAAGAACCTTGACACTTTTTGAAAGGCTTAGCATAGCCATAGATATGGCTTCTGTTTTGGAATATCTTCATGTTTATTGTCATGAACCTATTGCTCATTGCGATCTCAAGCCAAGCAACATCCTCCTAGACAATGATTTCACTGCCCATGTTAGTGACTTCGGTTTAGCTCGGTTTCTTCTTAAATTCGACCAAGAGTCTTATTTTAATCAGTTAAGCTCAGCTGGCATCAGAGGAACCATTGGCTATGTTGCACCAGGTAAAGCTGTATATAACATATTTGCAATATTAAATGAAAAGGCATTGCATTCTTAATTATGTCACTTTAGTTTTAATTCTCTAAAATATGATGCAGAATATGGAATGGGAGGACAGCCATCAATACATGGTGATATATATAGCTTCGGGGTTCTTATTTTGGAAATGTTCACTGGAAAAAGACCAACCAATGAAGCATTTGGAGGAAACTTCACTCTGCACAACTACACAAAATCGGCGCTTCCGGAAAGAGTATTGGACATTGCAGACAAATCAATTCTTCAGGTTGGCCTCAGAGTTGGTTTCCCTGTGGCTGAGTGCTTGACTCAGGTTTTGGAAGTGGGACTTAGTTGTTGTGAAGAAACTCCTACGACCAGGTTGGCTACGAGTGTAACGAGAAACGAGTTAATCTCAATCAGAAAGAGGTTCTTTAAAGCAAGAAGAACAAACGTACATTGAAGTACTATGGTTTCATCAACATAGGAGGCTTGCAATTGTATTACATACAGTCTGATAACCCTCAATGTTTCCCATTATATTTGGAGTTTCTCAGCTCTTGGAATTTAAGATTTTCGAATTTGTATTTCTTTTATTTTTCCTAGCTTGAACTTCCTACTTTTGCTTTTTGTTTGTGTGTGAAGTGTTTGTTCAATAAGAATTTGTGTGTGTGAAGAAGATAAGGGTAGTTATAATGTGTTGCCAAGTTAAAGCTACAACCCTTGTTAGAGTGTATCACTAGCGGCCCTGACCTAAAGCTGGTAAAACTTGTGCTTTAGGCGCTAAATTATATCATCAATTTAAGGGCATCAAAATCCATTAAAGTTTATATAGTGTAGTGGTTATGTATATCTTTCAATGTTGATTGTACTGTGTTCGATGTCCATCAATGCATTGTTTTGAAATTTTTATTAAAACTATTTATTAAAACACGGGTCATGCGGCATCAAGAATTCATATTGGGCCGGCCCTGTGTGTATTAATGAAGCTGGAATAGAGAGTTCTATGTATTGGAGGTCAAACTCATATGACAACTGAGGATGTTTGAAAACATAGAAAAAGCCAGTGATCTGGTTCATAGTTTTGAATACCAAACTGAGAACATCCCAAAATACTAGGAGGAAGAAGAAGCCATTTATAGAACAAGCCTCTGTTGTCTCTCTTCATACTACATTCTTATCTGGACTTCTTGTCCAAATCTTCACTTTAAATTACACTGAAAACAATGAATTTATATTCTAACTAAATATAATTTCAGAGTTTATTCGGTTAACCAAATGCAATAACATAAGAATTATTTTATTTAAATTATTTCAAACAATTTAATTTATTAGGTGAACCATTACGCCACCCACATACTGACTTTGTCACATTTGTTTTCAAACTTAGTTTTTCATATTCTTTATCAGTTTGGTTCAACTAAACTTGGACCTTGAAAGTAAATCATGTAAATCAAATTACAATTCCCTATAAATAAACTCAACAAGAACTCATTCTACAAAACACTTTGTTACAAATTAGACCCCAACAATGGCAAAAGCACAAGATCATATTGTCTTAACAATGCTAGTCATTGTGTTAACAACGATAATGCCACTAGTTGCTCAAGGATCAAGACTATACAGTTGGGCTAATCGGCTCGAGGAATCAGAGAAGCAGAAAGTTACGAACCTTCAATTCTATTTCCATGATACATTAAGTGGTAATAATCCAACCGCCGTAAAGGTGGCTCAAGGCAACGCTACTGACAAATCTCCGACGCTGTTTGGTGCTATTTTCATGGTTGATGATGCTCTCACTGAAACTGCGGATCCTAAATCTAAGCTTATAGGTCGAGCTCAAGGCCTTTATGGTTCTTCAGGTACGTTTGAATGCATATACAAGAATCTATCTTAAAATATATTTAGTAGAAAAAAAATTAGTAATAAATTATGCAAAATTTACAATAGATTACCAACACAAACTCTTATCTAGTCGAAAATTCCTATGGATTGTTAGTTATATTAGAAATTTCTTCAAGATCATAACATATTCTTATACTATATTAATATCTTTACTACAAGAAAAAAATTGTTTAGATATGTGATATTTCGTTATAATATAAATATATTGTTATGAAGTTCTGACGATTTCTAAATGGTTACAATATATTGGTAACAAAACGTCATAATATACTTGTAACAAGTAAATTTAGTAATAATTTTATCACAAATGGTTACAGAATAGAATCATAATGATTCGTAATAAAACCGTAGATTAAAAGTTATAAATTATTACTAATATTCATAGTCACAATACAATAAAAATTTGTAGTATTTTCACGATAAGTGAAGCACGCAATTACGACATGGTTTATTACATGAATATAAGACCTGTTTTTTTTTTTTTAATGGGACAGGTCAGAAAGAGTTAGGTCTAATCATGGCGATGAGCTTCTGTTTTGAGGATGGTCCATACAAAGACAGTACCATAAGCATGATTGGAAAGAACCCAGCAATGAACTTAGTTCGAGAAATGCCTATTGTTGGTGGCACAGGAATGTTTCGAATGGCTCGTGGCTACGCTATTGCTCAGACTAATTGGTTCGATCCTAAGACTGGTGATGCTATCGTTGGTTATAATGTTACTGTCGTTCACTAGAAGAAATCAATAATTAATGAAATGTTTTAGCCATATTCATATTCATGTCTGCAACATTATATTGCTACTTTGTGGCTTTGAAGGAGACTTATGTGATTTCATTCCAAGATACTTTTAGCCATCCATATATTTACTAAGTAAGCATTTGATTGATACGTAATTTTCATATACTTGGGGCAGTCTCCATCATTCTCGCTTTTTACTATATTCAATAATGTTTTAAGCAGTTTAGTTATTAACTTAATGAATCTTTTTGTCAGAGAAAAACACCAAATTATTTTCCCAATTCAATCTTTGATTGTACTCAAGTTTATTGGAGACATGGGTTAGAGATTCAGCTCCATCTTCAAATCTCTGCTGAATTAAACAGATATCAATCTGTTTTTATTGATTTTGGTTTTATCGGTTGGTTTTCATTAGAATAGAGTTTCGGTTTAGTTCATAGGAAATTGGTTCAAGTCAATTGTCGGTTGAATGAGAACCAAAACAATGTTGTACATATACTTTTTCGGTTATGGAATAAAGCAAGCAAGTTCCAGAGACTAAATTTGATATGGTATCAGAGCGGTAATTCTGAAATCTCTTCAAAATTTTGTTCGTTCTTTCTTCGTTTTTTGTCAATTTCTCTTTAGATTTCCATGGTGGATAATTTCATTAACTCTGGATCAGTGATCTCAGTGACGGTGGTTGTGTTGCCGTACGCCTTGTAAAGATCATGATTTTGAGAACTGGTGAATTTAATGCTTGTACACTACAAGAAATTGAACATATTGTGTCATTTATTTTATTTGTTTGTATCAGTTCCTAATTGATACAATCGTTATTTACATCATTTATTAAAATGACTCTGAAAGTGGTGATTCAAATAGTTAGTGTCAATTTGAACAATTGATGCAACTATTTTCATCATTTATTATAATTGATGTTAACTTGTGTCACATGTAAAAAGTGATGCTAAAATTTATATCAAAACTATAAATGATGAGAACAATTGTGTCAATTACTTAAATTGATGTAAATATTGACATCATTTATGGTAATTGATGTAAACTTTATATTATTTATATGAAATGATGTAAAAAATTGTATCAGTTATTATAAATAATGATAATAGTTATATCATTTACAATAATTGATGTTAACTTTGTATCAGTTGTAAAAAATAAAGTAAAACTTTGTATCAGTTATTATAAATGATGATAATATTTACATTATTTAATGTAAATGGTGTTAACTTTATGTCACTTTTAATAAATAAAATAAAAATTTGTATCACTTTTCAAAAATGAGATTAATATTTACATCATTTATAGTAACTGATGCAAATATTTATATTAGCTAATATAAATGATATTAATATTAGTTTCACTTAAAAATAGTTGATGTTAAATATTTATATTAATATTTATTAACTGATACAAAATTATATCAATTATAAATACACAATATTCAAATCATATCACGTGTAATATTTGATATTTTCATTTTTTTTTCTTAAATTAAATTATATTCAAAATTAATAGATTTAGTTATAATACACTTTATCATTAACAAAACTGTGCAATCCTATATATCTTGATTTAAACTAAAAATATATAAAAGTCACAAATTTGAAAAGAAAAAGTTACTTTATTTTAAATAACTAAAAAAGATGCTATGAATTCTAAGTATATTAAAAAGTAAAACTAATATAAAATAAAAATAAATTAATTAACCAACTCCATTAACCTCTCTATGCTTTATCAACATCATCTTCTTCATACTATAAAAGGAATATGTATAACAAAAAAAAATTAAGTATCGTTTATCTATGAAAAATAACTTTTTTTGTAAACCTAGAACTAATAATAGTATTTACCAGAAAATTTGAAGAATCAAGTAAATTCATATAAGCTATCCATTCAGTGACCTAAAATATTTAAATTTGATCATAATATATTAGTGCCACATACTATAAAACTAAATAAAAATAATAAAAAGTATTACCTGATTGTTAGTTTTTGGTTGAAGGAGTTGGTGAATAATTCCAGTCAACTTTTTAACTTGATTCTCTAATGTTTTTACCTTGGTCTTTGTTTGAACAGCTTCATCAATCTCAGTTCTTGTTGTAAAAGAGTGTTTGCAACGGCAAAAATGATTTGTTGTAGAAGGTAACATAAAAATACTGAAAAAAGGAGATATTATATAGTTTGCAACGGCAAAAATGATTTGTGAGAAAGTTTTTTTTGGACATTGTAAGGGAAGTTAATACAAAAATTGTTTTTTTCTCTTCAATTTTTCTTCTTTTTATTTATAAATATTTTTATTAATAAATTAAATTTGCGGTATTATTTATACTTGTCTTGAATAACTTCTATGAAATGAAAAGAAAAAGAAAATAACTAATTCCTAAGTAATTATGAGTGAAAAGACACAAACCTATGAAAATGAAAAGATACCAATACTTTGACTATCAAAACAAATCTAACAGCTTTAAAATGGGAGAATTGCAAAAATGCTCCTCAAAGGAAGACACTTTTATCATTGTCCTCATTTTTTGGACATTTTCAAAAAATGCCCCTCATTATGGAACAATGACCAAAATACTCTTATATTATTATTTTTATATATTTTTACAAATTTTTTTCCCGCCAAAAAAAATTTTTTCCGCCAAAAACTTTTTTCCCGCCAAAAAAAAGTTTCCCGCCAAAAAAAATTTATAAGGGAGTTTATAAAATTTTTTATAAGAGAGCTTGTGAAATTTATAAGGCTTTATAAGAGAGCTTATAAAATTTATAAGATTTTATAAGAGACCTTATAGAATTTATAAGGTGTTTATAAAAAATTTATAAGGTGTTTATAAAATTTTATAAGGTATTTACAAAAATTTATAAAGAGTTTATGAAAATTTATAAGACTTTATAAGAGACCATCTAAAAATTATAAGGTTTATAATAGAGCTTATATAATTTATAAGGCTTTATAAGAGAGCTTAAAAATTTATAAGATGTTTATAAAAAATTTATAACATGTTTATCAAAATTTATAAGACTTTATAAGAGACCTTATAAAATTTATAAGGTGTTTATAAAAAATTTATAAGGCGTTTATAAAAATTTATAAGGCGTTTATAAAAATTTATAAGGTGTTTATAAAAATTTTATAAAGATTTATAAGCGCACTTATAAAAAAAATTTGGCGGGAATTTTTTTTTGGCGGGAAATTGTTTTTTTGTAAGTTCCTTTTCGAAATTCCATAAAAAAAATTTTTTGCAGGAAAAATTTTTTGGCAGGAAATTTTTGTTTTGCGGGAAAAGTTTATAACAATTCTATTGAGGGTATTTTAGTCATTTGTATTAATGGGTGGTATTTTTGAAAAGATAAATGTCAATGGTCATTTTTGAAAAGGGGTACACTAAAAAGGGCATTTCTCAAAATTTCTCTTTTAAAATTAAGTTCTACTTTGACAAAAATTAGGCATTTATAGTTATCTAATGCTTAAGCAATTGTAAAATTGTTGTTGTTATTGAAAAATTAAATATTGAAAAGGAAGTATTTCAATTTGGAAAATATTTTCTTAATAAAGTATTTTCTATATATAAAAAATTGAGTTAAGAAATTTTGGGTGGCACCTATATTGTTTAGAACCCTATAATAAATAAGAACACATAATTTAATTTGTAAAATACAATAATTATAGAGAGAGAAACCATTAATAAATTTAATTTATTTCAAAATTGGAAAGGTTCTTATATTATTTCTTTTGTAAGAAGTTGATAATAATGATAACTATATTTGGTTTTGATTTTGATTATTATTTAAGTGAATAATATACTTCTATCTAAATCTATTATTTATCGTTTTTAATATATTTTCGTATTATGTGATATATTATTTTTATTAGCTAAAACTCAATTTATATGAATTCATCAAATCTCAAAACAAAATTGATAACGAAATTTTAAATTTTATATGGGATAAAATAGATTTTTAAAGATGTGATCATTTCTTAAAGAAATGTATCTAATAATGAAAAGATGTAATGAAAAGACACAGCCTTAAGAATCTTATTGATATGAATTCATCTAATCCCAAAACAAAATCAATAACTAAATGTCAAATTTTGAAGAGATTGGAAACCAACACTCACTAGAAAACAATTATGAATCCATCAAAACCAATTCCAAAACAAATTTATAAAGTGTATATAAATTATTCCAAAAGATGTAACTAAAGAGATGTAATGAAAACAATATAGGCTTGTGTTATGAAACGGTTTCGCTTTCACACAGAGAAAAGTCTTTGATTGTTGTTAACTTTCACTGGTGATGTTCTCCGGACGGTGCTGGCCTTGTCAGCATCAGTTGGCCGCTACTTTTTCTTTTTCGTTCTGCTTATATATAATTAGTTTTTTACATTTTTTTCGACACCAAATATGAGAAATCGACAAAATCGAAGCTATGACTTTTTATTCCTTGTGATATTTGTATTGAATTCGGTAAATTCAATCAAGTTCTTGGACTCGTCTATACAATAATTATTGTATGGAGTGGCGGTGATTTTGTGTTTCGATGAAGGGAAACATAATTTGCACAAGGATGGAAAGGGGAGTTTGCGATTTAATCGATTTTTTTGGTCACGCTTTTTTTGTTGCTCTGTGACGAAGACCGTTTTAGGCTGCACCACCATAGCAATTCCAATATTTTGTGTCCAGTGCTTGTTAATGCTAACAGATGATTTTGGTATTGTGATTGTTTGTGCGCGTTAATGCAAGTGGCTATTGGTGTTCCGACGACTAACACAAATCTATTTGGATTTGATGTGTGAATTGCGACCGGAATGAAAGCCGCCTTGGAGGCAACGTGTGAAATGAGACTAACCATATGTGGTTTTACTCAGGTTACTTTGAAGATAGAAATTACAACATCAAGCACGGTAGATTATATGCATTATCAAGATCTAGGAAAAGGTACAACGATAACAAAACCAATTAAGTTCATTAAGATAATGCTAAAGGCATTTTGGAATCTCAACTATATGATGTTAGCCAATATCAAGTGTATGAAGGAGTGTCCTTACAGATGCACTCTGTTTTTCCAGACTCACGTTCAGAAAGCAGGGTTAACCCACTCCATCATCGAAGCAATAGTTTCCCATATTTGCAAAAAACGGTTGTACTTATGTATTTTGTATGTAATGTTGTGTTTTTAAAATTCTATGTATCAAAACAATGTATCCCTATGTTCTTAATAAAAGTGATTTAGACGGGAAAAAAAAGATGTAATGAAAACTTACTAAGTAAATTGCTTTTCACCATAATTAAATAATCACAATACCAAACATGACTAAAGGAGATGTAAACAAAACTTGAAAAGTTTCTTAAGAAGAAAAAAATTATGAATGAAATTACTTATCTTAAAATGATAAAATTTTATAAACTAAGTATAAATGATTGAATATCTACATTCACTACAAAAATTGTGAATTAGTAAACCAATTGCAAAAACATTTTTCTAAAGTGGATATAAATAGATTTCAAATGGTGTGATTGAAAAGATGTAATGAAAAATCACAACCGTAGAATAGAGGGATACAATCATAGACCGTATTTTTTTTTGTCAACATTGGGCCACAACTGGCCGGCCCATTAGCCAAGTTTATGCATAATACAGGCGGCAAGACTCGATCCCTAGATGTGCAAGCGTGCCTGCCTTTAGTGGACTTACCGCCTGCCACTAGAGTAAATGCCACTTATAATCGTAAACCGTATTTATTTAATAAAATATATTTATTTTTAAATGAAAAGTTACAAACGAAAAAATATAATAGTTCGTATTTATTGAGATTGTTATTATAAATAGATTAAAACATTTTATGTAATTGAGACTGTTTGATAAATATGTATGTATTTTTTTTTTTGATTAAATCACTTTATATACGAACATTTAACTTGTTTCATATATCAAATTATCAATACAATCTAGCGTATTTTGTTTGCACACTAACCCCTTAATTCTCAGTTTCTTATGAAATTAGACATTCACTTTAAAAAGAAAAACACAGTAACCAAAACTGACTATGGTCAACGTAGTCAGCATGTGGGACCCATGTCATTATACCACTTCTACATTTTACTACTAATTAATGTCACGGATCGACGATCTATTTCCACCTCAAAGTTTCGATATAACAACAGATCAACCTGTATTTTGACTATCTGTCTAATTTTATCTAAAGTATGCATGCTAAGTCTAATTGCACCCCAAATTAGATAATGACTATCGGATTCCACACATAGTATACGAAATCGGTCTAATTGCACAAAATTCTGGATAACTATGGTTTTGTTGTAAACCAACCATTGGTTACAATTTAGAATCATTAATTAACCGAGCTTAAACCAATTTTAGACCCAACCAAACCTCAAATTGACAACGTTTATCCTAACCCGCTTTTAATGGGTTGTCTATTTGAGATTTGGTCGAGTTTAGATTTGGTTAATTAATGAATTAAGATAGTAATCAATTGTTGGTTTACAACAAAACCACAATATTCCACCAATTGGTGCAATTAGACCAATTTTATATATTATGTGTGGAATTCGGTAGTCATTATGTAATATTGGGTGCAATTAGGCTTTGTATGTATATTTTAGGTGGAATTAGATAGAAGGTCTAAGTGTAGGTTGATCTGTTGTTATATCGAAACTTTGAGGTGGAAATAGACTGTCAACCCTAATGTCACATAATACTGTTTTTACAAATATTCATTACAGTATCTTTTTTTCTTGAATTGATGAAATTTATAAATAACTCATTCTTTTTTGCTCGATTATAAATAATTCTAATACAATGTTTTCATAATTTAGTGGCAGCTGATAATTCACTAAATAAAATACATATTTATATATATCTAAAAATCGAGTTTTATTGCTAACATTATGTAGAAATTTGTTAATGAATCGGTTAGTTATGACCCAATAATAATAAAAAAAATACAATGTTTTTATATGTAAGGAATTCTTTTCTGTTTCCATATTTTAGGATTTAAGTTCACACCTTCTCGACTGAAAATTCGATATTTAAAAAAGAAACAAAATAGTAATTACACTGTTACTTTTTAATAATGTTGATTCCCCTTATTTTTATACATAAATTCACTTGATTAACGTTAAATTCATATAATGTTTGGCTCACAGTTCACATTTAATTTAACAAATTCATAAATATGGTAATTAATAATAATTGCAAATTTTCTACTATAATTTAGTAACTGCGCAATTCTCGCTTATTTTCCCAATGTAAGCAAATGACATTATCACCCCTCACTAAAAGCAAAGAAGGACACAAAACTCAAAACCATATTGAATAAAACTCTTTCACGTCCACCATTGTTACTCACTTAAATAACTTTATCAGTCTTTGCTAAATAAAAAACAAAACTTTATCAGTTTTTATGATTCCTTTCCCGGGCCAATCCTGGCGGCTAAATCACTAAAATCATCTCAAATTTTATAATTCTTCATAGCCACTTTCATTACTGTAAAGACTATATCAAAAAGTATTAATTTAAAAACTAAATATTATTCTCTCTCGTGAACAACCCAAGAAATAAAAATTTAGGTTTTTTTTGAATTTGGTAAATTCACACGCTTCAATACTCTCTTTTAAAAGTTCTTTGTCGTTCGTCACTGTCGTACCTGAAAACTATCAAAGCTAATTTCTAATTTTACTTTTTGGTTTTTTGGTTTTTTGGTTTTTTGGCTTCTTTGTTTAGTTTTGGTTACAGTGAAGGGTTCTTAATTAAAGTTTGAGAGTGACCCACCACAGAGATTGTTCTTAGTGACTTAGTCTATAGTGTTTAACCAAATCCAAAAACCCCGTGCATGTTTTAGCTAAGCAACAAACTGATTTGGCTTCAAAGTTTCTCTCTTTCTTCTTCTTCAACTCTGTCGACATTGTTGTTACAGTGTGAAGGTATTTTTCATTTTTTCATTTTTTTAGGATATAAAGTCCTTTACTTTGCTTTGATGTTAGGTTAGATCTTGGAATGGGTCCCAAATATTCAATAACCCATTCTTCATTTAATGTTTTTTCAGCTGATTTGCTTTGGTTCAAGATTGTTCCTTCTCACTAGTAGTCTGCATTTTGTTTGGTTGAGGTTTTAAAACGATTCGTCATTAAAGGTGAAGTTTCTTTAGCTCCTGTTAATGTTTTGTCTCAGTGAAGTTTTTGGAGTTAGTTGTTTTTGCTGAAAGATTGATGGGTTTTAGGTCTTGTTTCATTGTGATTCTTTTCAGATTTACTTGGGATTCCATGAGTTTTCTGTGTTTGTGAGGTGGAGAAGTTGTTGGGTTTCTGCAAACTGTAGCTTTTGGAGAACGTATTTGAAGTTAAAGATGAATCTATCAAGGATTTTGTTACTATCTATGTTTTTTCTGTCTGCAATGGGGCAACTTCCATCACAGGATATCATGGCATTGCTTGAATTTAAGAAAGGGATTAAACATGACCCTACTGGGTATGTACTTAATTCATGGAATGATGAGTCTATTGACTTTAATGGTTGTCCTTCTTCATGGAATGGCATTGTCTGCAACGGTGGTAATGTAGCTGCTGTTGTGTTGGATAATTTGGGTTTGACTGCTGAAGCTGATATCAGCATGTTTTCGAATTTGACAATGCTTGTCAAACTCTCTATGTCGAACAATTCCATTTCTGGTGTTCTGCCAAGTAATTTAGGCAGTTTCAAAAGCCTCCAGTTCCTGGATTTATCTGACAATCTCTTCTCTTCATCATTGCCGAAAGAGATTGGTAGATCAGTTAGCTTGAGGAATCTTTCATTAGCTGGTAACAACTTTTCTGGTGGGATTCCAGAATCTATGGGTGGGCTAACTTCGCTTCAGTCATTGGATATGAGTCGGAATTCGTTATCTGGACCTTTGCCAAAGTCCTTGACAAGGCTAAATGATCTGCTGTACTTGAATCTTTCTTCTAATGGATTCACAGGAAAAATCCCAAGGGGCTTTGAGTTAGTTTCAAGTCTTCAAGTGCTTGATTTGCATGGTAACTCAATTGATGGTAATCTTGACGGGGAGTTTTTCCTTTTAACCAATGCGAGCTATGTCGATTTAAGTGGGAACAGATTGGTGACATCATCTGGAAAATTGTTACCTGGTGTTTCTGAGAGCATCAAGCACTTAAATCTCAGTCACAATCAGCTTGAAGGTCCATTGACTAGTGGTCTTCAGTTGTTTCAGAACTTAAAAGTTTTGGATCTTAGCTACAACCAGTTTTCTGGAGAATTGCCAGGTTTCAATTATGTCTATGATCTTCAAGTACTTAAACTCAGCAACAACAGATTTTCAGGCTCCCTTCCTAATAATTTGTTAAAAGGTGACTCCTTGCTTTTAACAACGCTGGATTTAAGTGGCAACAATCTCTCAGGTATGGTCTTGGCTTAGTACTCTACAGAATGGGAATTGTTATGTATATGTTGATGTTGGCAACAAGAAAACTAGGAATCTAATAATTTTCTGATCGGTTTTCTTTTGTGTTCCAGGGCCAATAAGTTCTATCTTATCCACCACTCTTCACACCCTTGATCTTTCTTCAAATTCACTGACCGGGGAGCTTCCTCTCTTGACTGGGAGTTGTGTTTTACTTGATCTCTCAAACAACCAGTTTGAGGGAAATCTGACAAGATGGTCAAATTGGGAGAATATTGAGTACCTTGATCTCAGCCAGAACCATTTCACTGGGTCGTTCCCTGATGTAACTCCCCAGCTTCTGCGAGCAAATCATCTTAATATTTCCTACAATAAACTCACAGGGTCACTTCCAGAACGGGTTCCTATCCATTATCCGAAACTTCGGGTTCTTGATATAAGTTCTAACAGCTTAGAAGGGCCAATCCCAGGTGCACTACTATCCATGCCCACTTTGGAGGAAATCCATCTTCAAAACAATGGCATGACAGGTAACATTGGACCCATGCCTGCTTCTGGTTCCAAAATCCGTCTTCTTGATCTTTCTCACAACCAGTTCGATGGCGATCTTCCTGATGTATTTGGATCTTTGACCAATCTCCAAGTGCTGAATCTCGCAGCAAATAATTTGTCTGGATCTTTGCCCAACTCTATGAATAACATAGTGTCTCTAAGCTCATTGGACATATCCCAGAATCATTTCACTGGACCACTCCCGAGCAACTTATCCAGAAGCATTGTGGCCTTTAACGTGTCATACAATGATCTATCAGGGACTGTGCCAGAGAATCTGAAGAACTTCCCTCCGTCTTCTTATCATCCTGGAAACAGTAAGCTCATTTTGCCTGCTGGATCCCCTGGTTCAAGTGCATCTGAAGTTTCCAAGCGGAAATCCATGAACTTACTTGTTAAGGTTGTCATAATAGTTTCCTGCGCAGTTGCTCTAATTATTCTTATCCTTGTGGCTATCCTTCTTTTCTGCATCTGTAAATCGAGAAGACGTGAAGAACATAGTATTGCAGGTAAAGAAATTAATAGGCGGGCTCAAACAATCCCCTCAGGTACTGGAGGTGGTATGGTTGTCTCTGCTGAGGATCTCGTTGCTTCAAGAAAAGGTTCGTCGTCCGAAATCCTCAGTCCAGATGAAAAATTAGCTGTTGCGACTGGTTTCTCTCCTTCCAAGACCAGCAACTTATCTTGGTCGCCTGGCTCAGGAGATTCATTCCCAGCTGATCAGCAACTAGCACGGCTTGATGTTAGGTCACCAGATAGACTTGTTGGAGAACTACATTTTCTGGACGAATCAATTAAGTTGACTCCAGAGGAATTATCAAGGGCACCAGCTGAAGTTCTGGGAAGAAGTAGCCATGGGACTTCATACAGGGCTACGCTGGATAATGGAGTGTTTTTAACCGTGAAATGGCTAAGAGAAGGTGTGGCAAAGCAGAGAAAGGAGTTTGCTAAAGAGGTGAAGAAGTTTTCCAACATTAGACATCCTAATGTGGTGACTCTCCGGGGGTACTATTGGGGTCCTACACAACATGAAAAGCTGATTCTCTCTGATTACATATCCCCTGGAAGCCTTGCCAGCTTCCTTTACGGTAATACTCTCAATAAACTTCTTTAAGCATCCTATATCTTTACTGTTTCGATCAATCTTACTGTTCCTGTTTGATCTCAGATCGGCCAGGCAGAAAAGGACCTCCCTTAGCCTGGTACCAACGGTTGAAAATCGCAGTTGATGTGGCACGTGGTCTAAACTACCTCCATTTTGACAGAGCTGTTCCTCATGGTAACCTCAAGGCCACAAATATTCTGTTAGATGGACCAGAGCTAAACGCACGTGTAGCAGATTACTGCCTCCATCGTCTCATGACACAAGCAGGCACAGTAGAACAGATTCTAGACGCTGGAATCCTCGGTTACCGAGCTCCTGAGTTAGCTGCTTCAAGAAAACCTTTACCTTCTTTCAAGTCAGATGTCTATGCATTTGGTGTGATACTTCTTGAGATCCTAACTGGGAGATGTGCAGGAGATGTAATCACAGGTGAACAAGAAGGTGTTGATCTAACTGATTGGGTTAGGTTACGTGTTGCAGAAGGGCGTGGTGCGGAATGCTTTGACTCAGTCTTGACTCAGGAAATGGGAAGTGAGCCAGTAACAGAGAAAGGCATGAAAGAAGTTCTTGGAATTGCTTTGAGGTGTATAAGATCGGTTTCTGAGAGACCTGGTATTAAGACCATTTATGAAGATCTCTCTTCAATCTAGGAACTATGTTCTCTTTTCTCTTTGCATTTTGTAGGTTCCAATGGAGTTTGGTCTCTCAATGTTTTTCTCTTTTGTCGTGCATGTTTCTGTTTCTGGAGAAACATGTTCTTAATTTAAGGTAGTGTGTTGTGTCTTCTATTAGTTTTTTTTGTAACATTTTCCCTGTAAAAAAACGAAATCTGCTCATGTCTCATGAGTAAATGAAAATTTCATTTTTTTGCCCAATTATAAAGTGGCCAATTATATATTTTTTTTCTTTCAGTGGCCAATAATAATGTTTTTTTGGTCGGATAATTGTAAGGAGAACTTGCACCAAATGCCACATTTTAACTTGAAATTACATGAAATACCATTAATCTACAATTCCTCTTTTCTGCAAGAAAAGAAGATTTTGTTATATGGGTTAGACATCTGTGATAGAGAGAAAGTGATGCACATATGGTTAGACTTTCAGTAAATACAAGTGCATTCGGAAATCAGAATAAACTTACGTTTTATTTTGAGTAATTGACATGTATCAGTAATCTATTTACATGATATGGACATTTGTTCATCATAGACATCTAACCCATATACCCACTAAAATGTTGTCTCTTATCGACATCTAATCTATATGTTGATATATTGCTATTTACCATAGACATCTGTTTGCTTAAGATCGATTTCAACTTTGGGCAGAAGCGAAAGTAAACAGATAGATCTCAGACTTTGGACTTTGAACTAGAAAATGGAAAGAACAATTCTTGTATTGATTTTTGCTTAAGGTTACAAAAGATGATCCTCTCTAATTACAACTCTCCTCTATTTATAAGTCTAAGCATCTGACCTAATTGTGCTGTCGCCCTTCCTCTTTTTTCGATCTCTTCTTCGGAGCTCGCCAACGTGAACCATTTAAATTTTCTTATGGACTTCGGCTGAACTTCAAAGTAGAAAGAGTTAATCGGGTATGTGCCTTAATGAGCTTTCTGGAGTAAATGGGCCATGTACCAACCACATTTATTCTATATGATTATCACTTTTTTATCCAGATTCAGGATTACGCTGGTCTTTTCTTTTGTATAATGCCATAAACCTTCAAATAATGGAAGAAACCATAATGAAAAATTATTTATGGCACCAGAAATAATTTCGAATTATAACATGCCATTTCTGTGTAAATTAATCGGAATTGTAATCCCATTTTTTATTTTTTTTATTAGAGAATAGAAAATCTAAAACCAAATTTAAAATGGGCCGTTAAAAAATCTGTTAAGTTCAGGAATTTCAGCCCATAAACTTACATATCCTGTTTTTGTTAATCAACAAGATTAGCCGAGTAAACCGGTTTGTGTCGGTTAAAATTTATTAAGTTTCTTAAACCGGATTGGTTATTTAATATACTTTAACCGAAAACTCCGTTTAGAAGTAAAGCGATTATCTTGGGTGGGTTCGTGACGGCGAGAGTCGCCGAGAGACAATCGGTGGTCGTGGGATCGGAACGAAAGCAAGCCTTTTGGCTCTGTGATTTTCTTAGCTGAATCTAGCAATCGAGTCACAACACATGAAATCCAGCAAAACCATTATCTCCTTAATCTCAGTTCGTGCTTTTTCTCCCTTCTTCATCCACCATCCATATCCGTGTACACTCTCTTAATCTCAATTTTGAATGGAATCAATTTTAATTGTTTAATTGTGAAAACATTCTTTTGTTCGTAATGGGAATCGATTTTCATTTTGAAGCTTTGTTTTGGAATTTCGTTATGTTGATTTGACAATTCATAACTATTTGTTTGATTTCATCTTTCTATATAAATTCGATGTTGTATATGGTTTAGCTCTTACTATGCATTGGAACAGGTCGATGGATATTTCACTCTACAACACGTGCACAGTTTCATGGAGCTGAGGCTCTTTCACCCAAGAGCTTCACGGAAGATTCACCCAAGGACAATGTGAAGGAATTGCTAACAGCCGCGTCAAGCATTATGAAGATGAAGCGTAGCTGCCCCGATGAGGCTTTCTGTGATTTAATCGAGAAATATATCAATGATTTCGATTCTAGGAAGGCAATTATGTTGTTTGACTGGATGAGGCATAAGGGTTTAGTACCTTTAACTTCGTGTTACCAGATTCTGATTGATCATTTGGTTAGAATTTACTTAACTGATTCAGCATATAGAATTTTTTTAGATTGGTTAGAGACAACAGCTGAATCAAATCACGTGAATGTAGATAGAATTGAGAAACTTATCGAGTTGCTTTGCTTGGATCAGAGGGTTCAGGAGGCTAGAGTTCTCGCGAGGAAGCTTGTGGCTTTAGGTTGTAACCTGAATAGCTCAATATACAGTAAGATTACTTTAGGATACAGTGAGAAACAAGACTTTGAGGATTTAATGAGTTTTATTGGTGAAGTTAAATATCAACCTGATGTGTTTGTTGGTAATAGGATTCTGCATTCTCTCAGCTGGAAGTTTGGCTCAGAGGCAGCCTATGAATACATGGAGGAGCTTGAACGCTTTGGTTTTAAACCTGATGAAGTCTCTTTTGGTATCTTGATTGGTTGGTGTTGCTATGAAGGAGATATCAAAAGAGCATTTCTTTATTTTTCCAGGATCACAGAGAAGGGTTTAACACCCAGTGTGTATAGTTATAATGCTATTTTAAGTAGGCTTTTTAGAAGAGGATTGTGGCAAAATACTCATTTAATTCTGGATGAGATGAAGGAAAATGGAAATTTGCCCAGCTTGTCTACATATAAGATAATCTTAGCTGGATACTGCAAAGCTAAGCTGTTTGAAGAAGCTAAGTCGATTGTTAAAGAGATGTTTGGTTATGGGTTAGTCAAAGCCTGTAAAGTTGAAGATCCGCTTACAGAAGCTTTTAGTTTAGTAGGATTTGAACCGTTAGCTGTTAGATTAAAAAGGGATAATGGTTCCGGATTCTCCAAAGCAGAGTTCTTCGATGATCTTGGAAATGGACTATACTTGGACACTGATTTAGACGCGTACGAGCAGAGAGTGAATATGGTGCTTGACAGATCTGTGCTACCGGAATTTAATTTACTTATCAATAAAGCTTGTAGGGATGGTGATTTACAAAAAGCTTTGGAGCTTCATGATGAAATGGCTCGATGGGGTCAAAAACTATCTCGTCGGGAATTCACTGTTTTAGTGAAAAGTCTTTGTGCATCGCGTTCCCTAGTCAGAGTAAGTCTTAGCCTACTGGAAAAGTGGCCAAAGCTGGCTAATAAGTTAGATGGAGAAACCTATAACTTTCTTCTCCAAGAGTATTGCAAGAAGGGATTCAGCCGCCATTGCAAACTCATTTTCCATAGAATGGTTCGAATGCATCATCCTATTGATAACACAACTTACACATCTTTGATAAGTTGTTTCTGTAAGAAAGAAGCACTAAGTGATGTTCTGAATGTGTGGGGTGCTGCCCAAAATGTTAATTGGTTACCTGATTTGAGCAATTGTGGAGCTTTATGGGAATGTCTTGTCTGTAAAGGACTGGTGGAGGAAGCAGTTGAACTCTTTGAGCGTATATTCATATCTAATCCTCTATCACAGTCACAAGCGTGTCGGATTTTTGTTGAGAAACTAACTGTTCTTGGGTTTTCTTGTATCGCTCATTCTGTTGTTAAAAGATGTGAAAGAGAAGGTTACATTGTGGAAGAAGAGGTTTACAATCATCTTATCAAAGGATTCTGCAAAGAGAAGAATGATTCAGCTGCATTTGCTATACTTGACGAAATGGTAGACAAAAAACACAATCTGAGTTTGGGAAGTTGTTTGATGTTAATTCCTCGGTTTTGTAGAGTTGAGAAAGCAGAAAAGGCATTTACTTTAGCAGAGCAATCAGATTCATCTTCTGTCGACAATGCTTTGATAAAAGGACTATGCTTAGCTGGGATGATGTCTGATGCAGAAAATCAGTTACGGATAATGTCATCAAAGGGGCTTTCTCCGGATAACAATATCTATAATCTGATGTTTCAAGGTTATTGTAAAGCTAACAACTGGAGGAAAGTTGAGGAACTATTAGGAATCTTGGTGAGGAAGAACATAAACTGTTCGGTTATGAGTTACAGAGAATATGTCCGAAAAATGTGTTCAAAGCGTCGGTTTTTCTCTGCAACTAATCTGAAGGAGTTTCTGTTGCTAAGAGAAAACAATCCTGGCGGAGTAATTATCTATAATCTCCTGATTTTCTATCTGTTTTGGGCAAAGAGTAGCTTGGAGGTTAATAAAGTCTTGCTCGAAATGGGGGAAAGAGGATTGTTGCCTGATAAAACAACATTTAACTTTCTTGTACACGGATACTCTTTGTGTGGAGACTATTCGAGTTCTTTGCGTTATCTATTGGCTATGATCTCAGAGGGGATGAAACCGAATAATCGAAGCATAAGAGTAGTTGAAACCTTTTTGTGTGTTAATGGAGATGTAGAAAAAGCTCTGGACTTGTGGCAGGTAATGGAATCAAAAGGATGGATTATGGGTTCTTCAGTTCTCCTAACCAAAATAGTCGAATCCCTTATTTCAAAAGGAGAAATTCAAAAAGCTGAGGACTTTCTGACCCGTGTGACACATAATGGCACAATGACTCCCAACTACGATAATCTCATCAAGAAACTATCTGATCGTGGAAATCTCGACATTGCCCTTCATCTCCTAAACACAATGTTACAGAAGCAAAAGATTCCAGATTCTGCAAGCTATGATTCAGTCATCAGTGGGTTCCTGAGATGTAACAACCAATTGGATAAAGCTATGGACTATCATACAGAAATGGTTAAGTTAGGTCTTAGACCAAGCATTAGTACATGGAGTGGTCTTGTTCATAAGTATTGTGAGGCATGTCAAGTTGTGGAATCAGAAAAACTTATCAAATCAATGGTTGAATTAGGTGAAACACCGAGTCGAGAGATGTTTAAGACAGTGATCAATCGGTTTCGGGTAGAGAACAATACAATGAAAGCTTCAAATATGATGGATTTGATGCGAAAGTGTGGCTATGAAATTGATTTTGAGACTCATTGGTCTTTGATTAGTAACATGAGCAAAGAGAAGAAAACAACAGCTGGTGAAGGATTCTTGTCTAGGCTTCTTTCAGGAAATGGGTTTGCTTGGAAGCGATGACTCAGTTTTTTTTCTTAGACTAAGCCAAAGAAAAAGTTGCTACTTTAACATAAGCATGAAAACAAAACCAGTCGATCATTGCAGAGAAATTGGGTCGCAGCCAAAGACAAAACTGCCAGACTTCACCAAATTGGCATATGTAAGGTTAGCCACATCCTTGATATTTTTATCTCGACTTTGGTGGTTTCAGCACCTGATGATCATTGATCAAATGACGGATTCTTCCAGTGAATAACCCAGCGAAGGGTAATTCTTAGGCTATCCTCTGATGCTTCTCCTATCTCATCTTTCTAGTATCATGTTGTCTGCCTGAAAATTTATTTATCTTTTAGATATGTGTAATCAATTTTAGCTAAAGAGAAAGCTGCTTAAGAGAAGGCTGCCAAAGAGGAAGCTGAAGCAAATAAAACGAGACTTGTAAACGTGATGTTCATTGGGCATGTTGGTATGGCTTTCTACTTGTTAATATCTATTTTTTCCTGGGAAAGTTTATGTTAGAGCAGAAGGTCGTAAAACAATTGCTTTGTCTCAATACCAGGTTTCAGAGCTTTTGTATAACAACTTTGAAATCCCCACTGGCATGAGCTTTCAGTCTGTGTGCTTGTAAGTTGATAATGGCTGACGTATGGCTTCATTCGTTCGACTATCATTTTGAATTACAGATGCTGGCAAATCTACAATTGAAGGACAGATCAAAGTATGAGAAGGAAGCAAAAGACTAAAGTAGAGAAAGCTGGTGAGTGAGTGGTCCTGATTCCTTAAAACCAGAAAGGAACGATGTTGTATGCTCCACTTAACTCATATTGACAGAACCAGTCAAGTGTTTGCAAAATTGAAATATCATCAACTTATCTACATAATTATTTAATTCATTTTTTTCTTTAGAAAATGGTATTTCTTCTATGATCTAAACCAATTTTAGATCCAGTTTCTAAACCCAATTATGGTTATATCACGCATCCACAATAAGAACCTTGAACCCTAAGCAATCGATAGAACAAAACAAATTCAACAAAAGTGAAATCTAGTTCCTCCCAGTCAAACAAGAAAACTTTCATCATTCAATACAAAAACATTATAATAGGCTACAGAAACTATAGAGGAATACAAGAAATAAATTGTATTGATATGTAATATTTCATCATAATAATACTATCACAATATAAAGATATTACGAAATTGATGTGAGAATTAGCCCATTTGACCTAATAAATAAAGAAACCCTGGGTGTGTATATATATATATAGTCTCCTCTTCCTTGTGTTTCTAAGAGCTAGAAGAAATTTTGAGTAAACCCTGATAGATCCTAAAACCTAGCCGCCATATGCTCTCACCAAGTGAAAGATAAAGGAGAAACATAGGAGGAAGCTGTCTTGGAATCAAATGAAATTTTCTGTATGCCTTCCTAACCCTAAGATCTAGTTGTAGCCAAAAACAGAATCGAATTCAGAGTTATGGCTCAAAAGTTGTAGTAGTTTCCCCAAGACTAAAATCTAGAGATTGAATCCGCGATCACCAAGACAATCAACGAATCATCTATATTCAGAAGACAATCAACCAATTGTTGGAAAGCCTCGAGAATCTCATCTGTTTTCTATTTAGGCCAAAGTGAGAATGTGATATGTGTACATACAGTTTCATGTTTCTTTTTGATACCTCATGATTCATAAAGTCTTAGGGTTTTATGTTATGTTTAGTGCCATGTTTGATAATATGTTTGACCTTGTGTAAGGTTAAGTAGAATATGCTATTTATAGTTTATAATACAAAGTACTTGTGAGGAGATGAAGCGGCAGACTGTGGATGTTCGGGAGCCATAGATTCTGAGATTAAGTGATTTGTTGTGGATAGTCAGCAATAAATTTGGATGGTCGGTGGTCATGGATTCATATTCAGGGATGAACTGGCTTGTTATGGATGATCAGCGATAGCAGTGGATAGTTGATGGCCATTGATTTAAGAGGTGGACCGTGGACGTTTGGTGGCCTCAACTAACTTTTAAAGTTAATATGTGAATTTTGTGGCTGTGTCTAATTCTATGCTTATGTTGGTTGTTGCTAAAATTACTTGTTGTATTTCAGTGGGCAAAGATTATCTTCTCATAGGGTAATTTATTGTTCACCCCTTTATTTTTCTCTATTTTGCAAGAGTGTTAATAAAGGTTTATGTTTTATTTTTCTCTATTTTGCAAGAGTGTTAATAAATGTTTATGTGGAGAAGGATTCTTAAAAGAAGTGATTTTTTGGCAAGTAAAATGAATAACACACCTTTTTTACTATTGAGAGTGGAGTGTTACAACATTGACGATTTGTAAATACTTACGATATAAGTATTTACAATACAAATAAATCTAGTAACAATTTTGTCACAAATCGTTGCAGAATAGAATCATCTAATTCATAACAAATAAAAATCGTAACAAAATTGTATATAAAACGTAACAAATTATTATTAATATTTATAGTCACAATACAATTTTCAGAATTGATCAAATGTTTGTGTAATGATTGTCATCTGCCCTCCTTAATATGGAATCCAAGCATTGGTTTAGTGTCAACGTCTCTGGGTAATATTTCGGAGGAAGGCTTCAAAAAGCTCGTGGAGAAGCTTGTGCCTTTAGTTTGAAAGTTGCTGAAAGAAGAGGAGCTTGTGGTGCCATCAAATGTATTGTCAATTGGGTAGCCTGGCTTAGAGGTGGCATCATTGATCTCAACATTTCCTAACAGCATGTTCACCACTTGTGACATTGATGGTCTTAACGCATGAGATGTCTGAGTGCACAACAGAGCAATGCCAATCATACGTTTCACTTCTTCCATGTTGTATTCACTTAACTTATCATCAATTAGTTCAACATCACGACCTTTCTCGCGTAGATTCCATGCCTGTATACAAGTAATACACAATGATAATTGAGCCTTCTTCCATTAGTTGCTATCTACAACTTCCCCCATTAATGGGCAATTAAGTACTTACCCAATCAAGAAGATATTTCTTTTCCATCTCCAACTTCACATCAAAGTTTTTCCTTCCACTCACTAACTCAAGAGCCACAACACCAAACGCATACACATCCGCTTTCTCTGTTAGATGTCCACGCATGGCATATTCTGGGGCAAGATAGCCACTGCATTGATACAAATAACACGTGTTACTCATTCATAGTTTTGTTGCAAACCAAAGGTCAGATTTTGCGGGATTACTTACATGGTCCCTGCCACTCGAGTACTCATGTGGGATTTTTTGTCATCGTATAGTTTTGCAAGCCCAAAATCAGAAACTTTTGGGACCAGTTCAGAGTCAAGTAAAATGTTGCTAGCCTTAACATCTCTGTGTACTATGCAAACACTCGCCTCTTCGTGGAGATAAACTAAACCTCTAGCTACTCCCAGACATATTTGATAACGAGTTGACCAATCAAGATGTAAAGTCTTATTCCCTGCATCATTCAAACTAAGAACATGATGAATACTTTAACTAGGTAGAAGCAGATATAGATAAGTCGTGTTTATGCTTTTTTTTACCAAATAATGCCTGATCGAGACTTCCATTTGGAAGAAACTCATATACAAGCAAACGATGATCTCCTTCGAAGCAGCACCCATAGAGTTTTACTAGGTTGCGATGTAGAACTGAAGAAATTGCTACAATTTCCGCAACAAATTGTCTCTTCCCGTGCCGGGATCCAACAGACAACTGCTTCACTGCGACCTCTCTTCCATCATTTAGGTTTCCCTATTGAATATGTTGATGGAAAGAAAACATATTAGAAGGTTGTACATATTTTCTTCTTCCATATTATCTCATCAGAAGAGTATAGATCTTGCACTTGTTTTGGTAGGGGCTTACCTTATAAACAGACCCAAATCCTCCCTCTCCAAGCTTGTTTGAAGGATCAAAATCTTGAGTTGCACTTTTAAGTTCCGTGTAAGTAAAAGTGTAAGGTTTTACGTCCATATTTAGTATTTCTGCAAGAAACAATTTGGTTTTAAAATTCATCCAATATCAGAGATGATATTGAAGTTCTATACGGGACAAGATTTTTTTTCTATGGCTTGGTTGTGTTCTAGTTATAACATACATACCTTCATCATCTGTGTACCGCTTTCTTCTTTTTCCGATGATAAACGTTACTACAGCTGCCAAAATACTCAAAAGTACTACACCAATAGTGACACCCACAATAGTATCAGTCTTGTAATTTTCCTTTGGTGATGGCCTATCACCCACAGTTGGCGTGAAATCTGAACACAAGTATGTTACACTTAGACACTAAGTAGGATCACGAGATAATGAAAACAAAGAAAAAGGAAAAGGAATTCACCATTTGTTTTACCTGGTTTTGCACTAATGGCTGATATTAGTGGCCCATAAGTCCATGCATTAGGAATAAATATTCCTTTTCCATCCCAGAATAGATGAACTTCAAGGTGATTTTCTGATACATTTGCTTTATATTCTTTCTTAACTGCACTAAAAGAAAAGTTACCAGCTGCTCTGTGTATATCAAAATCTTTTTCGACTAGTCTTCCCTGGAAAAACATAGCTACATCTCAGAATTCATCAGAACCAATTAAGAAGAATATTAAACACCAAAAAGCTAAGTTAAGCACACAGCTCGATCAAGTGGTGCAGACCTGGACATAAATGTCAAAACTTCTTCTTCTTAGACTTTTTTGAGTAGTGCGCCTATTTAAATCAGGAAATGAATCTAAGGGGAAAAATTGTATTTCAGCAAACTGAAGTGTTACGGTGTAGCCTCCGTTTTCTAGCCCCAACCCATAGTACCTAAGAGAAGATGCAGAAACTCGTGCTGACTGAAAAATCTTTGGGTCCAAAGTGTTGCTAATTTCTAATTCTGAAGTTCTTATGTATTTGTTGTCGCTATAGCTATCAAAAAGTCCTACATTACTGACAGCCCATCTCTGATCAGCACTCACAAAGAATGAAGCTGGTCCAAGATCTGTATTATCCTTCTCAAAGAGTGTTCTTCTAACAGATATTATCTTAGGACCTCCGCAATTGATAGAAAAGTTAAAATCTAGACACCAATACAGAGAGACAATTTGTAAACAACATTTTTTTCAATAGAACATTCAAAAATTTTCCATGTGTTTGCTCACGATATGGTTTATGAGGACATCTCTTTGTTGCACTTACAGATTCCTTTGCCTTGATTGCAGGCGAAGTTCTTCTGCAGGCAGTTTAGTCCCGGAAGTATCCTTTTAACCAAAGGAAAAGGATTTAAGACTTTTTAAGGGAAAATACAAAAAAACAAAATAAAAAGAAAAATAAACATAGATAATATTGCCAAGAAACATGTAACTCAGTTGACTTGTCTTAGGTGGTGAGTTCGAACTCCACCCTGTTCCGGTTGGAGCGATTTGGCTATGGATCACACCTTGTCAATCTAATTATTGTTAAAAAAAACATAGATCATGTTTAAGAACTGACCTATCATCAAGACCATCCAATGTGAAATTGTTAGCAACAACGTTGCTGCACAAAATAACGAACAAAATTGCTTACTATTCCCTAATATATGAGTATAATAAAGATTTCACACAAATAAAGCTTAGATACTGGATTTGAAGACAAAACCTTAAAAAAATGAAACGGGAAAATCTTATGTAATTGAATATATAATGGTTTGTTTACTTACAGTTGCAAGTCCGTTTCAATACTAACCCATGAAGGAAGAGTTCCAGACAAATCATTGTACGAGACATCTCTATAAGCAAAAGAGAACAAATGTCAAAATGTCTTCACCTATCTACCAATTTTGGTTCATATAAGAGTGAAACGTTCTTCGACTAAAATGAATTTTCAATAAAACGTCGAGGATAAATGATCTAGAAGAATTTCGTTACTCACATATTTTGTAAAGACTGACTCTTAAAAGTGGGCAAGGTACCAGTCAACGTGTTGTTTCCCAGAAACCTAATATGAGAACTAGTTATTTTAACAATTATCCTCATACTTATACATAAACGTCCAAAAAAGAAGCACAAGAACATATATGTCTTACAAGTGAGTAAGTTGACTTGAATTGAAAAGTGAAGCTGGAATTGGTCCATGTAGTTTGTTGAAGCTTAAATCACTGGAAAATTCACAGACAGGAATAACATGGTCAAACATTAAAGAAGAGGAATCAATCGGTCATTCATATTGAATCAACGATTGCTTTCTAGGTTATCGATTTAATGTTGCATTAGTACTTACACTTGTCGCAAATATTCGTATTCTCCAAAATAAGATGGTATTGTGCCAGTGAGATTGATGTTCCTTAATACTCTGCGACATATATCATGATCAATGTTAATTGTTAATTACGTGAAGGAAGAGGGAAAACCAATTCATTAGCATATTGTCTTACAATATATTCAAATACTTCATGGCTTTGATGAATTCAAGAGAAGAGCCTCCATTGGATATATCACTAAGCCTCCTACATTTAAAATATAAATAAATATGTGAAGAAAAGGAGGGAACAAGAAACAGTACGTAGGCGATAATAAAATTCTGAATGCGATGCAACACATACAATTCACTCATATGTATTAAGTTGGAAAATGACGATGGTATCGGACCACTCAAACCAGTTCCCACAATCTTCCTGCATTAGAACATATACCAATCATTTGATCTTTATATAGAAAATACATAAACAAGAGCAATGAAATGAGTCCATTACATAACTCTATAAAAGTGAAACCTTCTTACAAGTTTATAAGATAAGTCCAATTTCCTATAAAGTCTGGTATTGGACCTGTAAGTTCCACATCCATAATCCAACTGGAACAACAAATAAAAAAGATATTCCAGAACAAAAGCTAAAGTATGAAGTAGTGAACAGGTTACAAAAGATAGCTGTAACTAAAATCTAACAAAAATAAAAGCATATGTTCAAACTAGTTTTATCTTACACTAGTAAGAGCTTCACAAGATTAGCAAATGATAAAGGTATGCTCCCGCTGAGTCCAGAACTGTGTATGTACCTACAATAGATATAAGTAATTCCTTTAAAATTATTAATTGAACAATACTTGTGTGGTCGGTGAACACTAAATGATTTTAGAGGTTAAGTATTCATATCCACAGAATAGACAGAAAATAAAGACATAAATTCCTACATTCGTAGATTTGATAGATACACTCACATTTTCTGTAGTTTTGTACAATTCCCAATCTCAGCTGGTATAGAACCGGAAAATTTGTTTAAACCAATATCACTGCAGAATATAAATAAGAAACCATCAAGATCTTCGAGATGCAATGTGAAGACATTATCATATTTAAACGAAACAAACTGAGCTTACAGTGATATTAAATCTGTAAGCAAACCGATTTGCCTAGGAATTGGGCCAAACAAAGCATTGCTCCTAAAACTCCTAAGTAGTTAAAGAGTTGAGCTTAAGGGTCAAGGAATTGCCAATTGAGAGTGTAAAAAAGAAAGAAGAATAAGGTTTCAGAGTCTTTTTACATATATTGCATTCGAGTAAGATTTCCAATTGCAGGGGACAGGGAGCCTGTTAGAGAATTTTCAGCCAGGTTCCTGAAAGAATATGAATTCGAGGTCCATTAGATGCATTATTAAAATGTCGAGATGAATCAACTTGTGAATATGTGTGCTCTAAGTGATGAGTTAGGAAGAACAAAAAATGGGTAAGTGAGTTGTATGTGGTGGATATACAGATCTGTGAGGTACTTGAAGGTCCAGAGCTCTTCAGGTATAGGTTCTCCATTGATTAGATAATTAACCTTGCTGAGAAGACAACCAAAATGAGAATGAAGCATTACAGTAGGAGAATTACGTCGAACACTTGGGGTGCAGAGAATAAGGAAAAAATGCTTACATTTTGGTGATACGACAGATTCTGGAATTGCTGAAAGTACAGTTGCATTTGATGAGAGGATTGGAATCAGTTTCATCGAAGTCTACTGTGTCATTAATTGCAGCACCGGAGCAAACTTCACCGCCGATGTTCCATTCACTCCACGATGAAATCTTCCATGCGTCAAAGATGGACTTCAAAGCACGTGCTACATTGAATTCACGACCAAAAGAAGTAAACTATTATTTTTAGGCTTAATCTAGTTACCAATTAATTGATAATCTATAACACCTATAACTTTTTTAAATGCCAAGTTGGAATTGAAAACCATATACAATAGTGAGAAATTTATTGACCTTCTCATTAATATAATAGTAATATTTTTTGACAAAATTTAATTTGAAAACTTCATATTAGTTTTGATCTCTATTGGTGAGAATCCTACCAAATATCTTACTATTATAATATTAATAAATATAAAAATATTTAACTTTTTTATCACTCATCTATTTTATAAATACACAAATGCACTAATTTAATTTAAAGTACTAGTATGAAATATTTTAAAGTATTAATAAAGTTTTCTATGCTTTTAGAGTTTAGAATCTTTTTTAAGTATTTTATATTGAATTAAATTTTTTTATTTAATATTATTTTTTTCTTTATTAATTATTAATGCAATTATATAATTTATAATAACAATAATTAAAACAATAATAGAACCGATAATCATAATAATATAATATCTCTTATAACTAAAAAAAATTGCAATACGTAAACTCATAGGAAATAGTACTTAAAACATTACTAAGCATAGATAACATATAAAATCATATTAAATATAAAATTAATTTAGCTCTACTCTTCTCTTGACTAAACTTTTACCATATATGATCAACCAAATCAACTTTTAATTGTTGGTGTATACCTACATTACAAAGTTTAAGTTGATTACTGAGAATGATGCCTTGATTAGGAGGTAAATCTGCAGAGTATGTAAAATCCACTTTTGCACTTCCATTTTCTTCGACTTGTTGAAGTTCTGATACATCATACTGAGTGTAATTATCTCGTTCATCTTCCACTATCATATTGTGTAGGATTATGCACGCTCGCATTATTTTTCCTATTTAACAAGAGCTAGATTCTTTATTATTGCAAACTGAGCTTGCAAGACTATATTTTGTTTTGATTTGTAGAGTCTTTTATATAGGAGAAAATTATAATTATTTATGTTTTTATCATATTTTTTAAACAAATCTCAGAATTTTAATATAATTTAATATAGTTATCTTAATTATATTTTTAATAACTAAATATATATAATTTAAACTTAAGCATAATGGATCTTGTTAGATAGATAATTTAATTTTATAATTTATAAAAAAATAGAAAATAAGAACTAATAATACTTAAATAATTTTAATTAGTTTCTCAAATGAGAACCGATTCTTACCCTCTTCTAATAAAAAAAATTATTTATTTTTGATTTATTTAATTGGTGACAAACTTGGAGAGAAACCTCCAATGTAGGTGGTCTAATATTGGACTCCACTTAAGAGAATATGGAGTATGGTTTTTTTGGTTTGTTTAATTTTTTAGCCAACCTAAAATGCATATTTTTTCCTATCCTTTATATCAGAAAAGAATCGAATTGATGTCTAAGGATTTGTAAAGTGACAACTGCCACTAGACCACCTTCCATTTTATTATGCATAATTGTATATTATATTTTGTAACTAATTTTTGTTATAATTTAAAAATTTAAATTGAAATTATTATTTAAAAGTTGAAAAAAATGTTGGGGAGAAAATAGCTTAAGATGCAGTTTTTTTATTTTAATTAAAGAATTGTGATTTAAAATGAATTTGATAAAATTCAAAAATAAATTTTTACTAGAAAAATATTAGTATTATTTTTATGCGAGTATCACACAATTAGATATAGAACACAAAAATGAAAATTTTTCCTATCAATCTTTCAAAATAAAAAAAATTAAAATATTAATATTATAATGTTAAAAAACTCAATTATATATGATTGATTAAGGAAGGAAAACGGCCAAAAACCAATCAAATTTTTTCGTCGTTCCATTTCATACATAAACTCGAGATGCCGATTTAAATCTTTATTTTATGACTAAAAATTAGAATATTATATATGAACTTTCTAATTTTGGGCTGAAATCTACATTGACCTTAACTCTGTTAGTCAACAGCTAAATTTTGTTAGCTGACCGTTAAACGACACATGTACAGTCTATTTAATCGATACATGTCCCCCAAGATTAAAATAAAATAAACTAAAATAGAATAGAATAAAATATGTCGGAGAAGTGTACACATGTACGATCTATTTAATTTAATTTAATTTTATTTTATTTTAATATGCTAGACGTGTGTCGATTAAATACTGTCCACGTATCGCTTAACGGTACTAACAGAGATTTAACTATTGACTAACTGAGTTGGAAGTCAATTAGGTTTCGGCCAAAAATTAGGAAGTTTATGTATGATATTTAAATGTTTTGGCATAAAATCAAGATTTAAACCGGAGCTTTAAGTTCAGATATGAAATAACACGACGAAAAAAGTTTAGTTGATTTTTAGTTGTTTTCCCGATTACGGATGCTTTAAGTACTCCGACAACTCGTCATTTATGCATTGCGGCAATTCGAATGTCCATAATACCTTAATTAAATATAGGTTTTGAAATATTAATGACAATAATAATTATTATTAATATTATTCGACCAAAAAATTAGAAGATATGTGGATATAATATACAAAGACAGACCTTCGTCGGGATGAGTAATGGCTCGTGTTTGGTTTTGTGCTGGAACCAAGTAAACTGAACTGAAACTATTACACGACAAGAAGAAGAAGATAGTTAGGAACAGAGAACCCTGTAGCCTGCACATCATCCAATTTTCCAAAAACTAGCCAAGAGATGTGGTTGATCATTTTGCACTAGACAATGGTTGGTTTATAAAGAGATTCATTTCGCCGACAAACTAGTCATAATCACTCTTATCTGAAAGAGGGAAAATTCTTCGCAACATCCTCTCTCGTAATAACTCTTTAACTGTAAACAAACTTTGAAGTCTCTGCATTTACTATAGACGATAAGATGTAAGAGGCCCGGGAAGACTTGCTGCATTGACTATAGACAAAAGATAGAGTGAATATACAATTTACAACAACGGATAAAAAAGAACGAAAGTGTAATCTATAATACCTAACAACTAGAGTGATTTTATCTAATCAATTATCAATAAGTGGGTTTGCTTGGAAGCGATGACTCAATTTTTTCCTTGGACTAAGCCAAAGAAAAAGTTGCTACAAAGTTGATCATTGCAGGAGAACTGGCTCAGAGCCAAAGAAAAAACTGCTAGACTTCACCATATTGGTAAGTCAAGTAGTCAACTGTTTTTAAATCTTGCTCTTCGTGAAGCGTCGGATCCAGTACGAACCATCCGGTAATCCATGCCGCCAAGATGATCCTAAATTTGAATCGCAGAGCGAATAGCAACCCCAAAGTGACTTACTGGCTTGTTTTCGCTATTTATATTACCAAGGACGATGTTGAACGCATTGGGCCTGTAGCACATGTACCATTGGGCCTGTAGCCCATGTGCAACAGATTGAAGAAAGATCTTCAACCGTTGCATCCAGGCTAAAGATCTTCAATACATGTATCATCTCTATGTATGCCTAGAAATTATAGAGACTGAAACCCATTGTTGAGTATGAGGCTTGAATTTGTTGTTATGTTCTTCCTTTTCACAGTCTGCACAACTGGTTCTCCAACATTCCTTTTGCTTGATGGTGAAAGAGAGACTGAACCTGAAGTGGACTTCACTGAATTGAGTTGTCGTATATTTGATGCAAAGAGGTCCAAATTCACTTCTTCTCTCTATGGCTTCAACATTGGTCCGTGGACTGGGCTAATAAGTGGCATACATGCATTTGCTGTAATAAGATTTGTTCCTACAGGGAGGAGTGATTCAGGCCCTGTCTCAATCAAAAACACCAAATAACGTCTTAGAAAAGTCATAAAGAATAGTGAAGAAGAAGATCGCTTAACGAAGAGCAAGATTTAAGGAGAATAGGTCGTCGAAGAAAAGGCAATGGAGCGAATAACAGAGAGAGTAGTTCGCAGCTCGTATTATATAACAGAATATAGAGCATTTGTAAACCCTAATTTTTGAACTAAGCTGAACATCAAACTACTATTCTGTATTCATTTCAAACGATCAATACAAAATCCTTTCATTCTTGAATCTGGCTCGAAAAACCTTAGTGTAGAATTTATTCACTTTGACCCTAGATAATTAGTTGATCTTTGCATCAACAGTAAGGTGAAGAATCAAAGATTATAATTTGTATGAAGAATGATTTAATAAAGAATAACTCTCTTTATTATAGCTTAGGAAAATAACTCAAAACCTAAACTCTCAAGCTTACAAGAATAACTCTCTCTAAAGCTCTCAATCAAATTCTTGAAGAGTTGTTATGACTCAACAACCCTATTTATAACCACATATCCTAATCCTAATTGATATAGGTAACTCTAGTTCTAGATAACTCCTAGAATCTAATTAATCCTTATCTTCTTAGGATAGCTTGCACTTCAAGCTAATCTCTTAATCTTATCATCAAGCTTATCTTCAACATTTTCCCCCTTAAGCTTGATGTCTTTCGTAGTGTCCTTTACTCCAATGAGATCT
>OVBA01001523.1:0-43202 GCA_900406435.1 Lepidium aucheri | reverse complement strand
GAGACAGTAGCTTTATCTTCTTGTGAAGCTGAATTCATGGCTGGAACCGAAACAGCTAAGCAGACTATTTGGCTTCAAGAATTGCTTAGTGAGGTCACGAAATCACCAAGTCAAAAGGTTACCATAAGAATTGATAATCGGTCGGCAATTGCTCTTACTAAGAACCCCGTATTTCATGGTAGGAGTAAACACATACACACAAGATATCATTTCATTAGAGAATGTGTTGAGAATTGCCTAATTGAAGTCGAATATGTACCCGTGAATCAACAAAAGGCCAACATTCTCACAAAGACACTTGGTCGAATCAAGTTCAAAGAGATGAGAGATCTCATTGGAGTAAAGGACACTACAAAAGGCGATTTCAAGCTTAAGGGGGAGAATGTAGAATTAAGCTTAAAATCAATAGCTTAAGGAGTAAGCTATCCAATAGATAAGATCAAAGATTAGTTTAGGAGTTATCTAAACTTAAGTTTAGGAGTTATCTAAACTTATCCTATTAGATTTATGAAATCTTTTCTTGTCTATAAATAAAGACTTACCAATGTGTGGTAAGACTTATGAATTGTGATTGAGAGTTTATGTTTTGAGTTATTTTCCTAAGATATAATAAAGAGAGTTATTCTTTAAATCATTCTTCATACAAGTTATAATCTTTGATTCTTCATGAACCAAGATTGAGTTGTGACATCCTCGTAAACAAGAGAACGAGATAACGAGTTATTATAACCAATAAAAAAATTGATTCAGTTCTGTGAAGTGAAGAAGAAGCGTAATGTCTTAAAAAAACAATCGTTCCTCTTATAAAGAAAAAGGTCAGACCAAAAACCTATCACATGCCACTTATAATTAATCAACCTAACGATTAAGTCAATGACACCTAGCAATGGGATATATTTGGAATAAATTCGAAAGACTTGAAAAGTTAACCAATCATGAATCACAAAGATCGATTTTAGAAACTTTCTTATTGCTCTCAATATTCTGAGTATCCTAAGATCAATATCATAGGTAGCTAATTTAGGCCAATAAAATCGCATCCAATTAGCATTGAGGTATCTGATTCGAATTTTGGAAAGATGAATCAAGTAGATAATCATATCTCGTCTGCATTATACATAAATTTGGCTAATGTTAACAAAAAAGAAAAAAACTAAAGTAAATTCGATCTAAAATAGAATATACCAAATCAAAATTTGAATTGACTAAATAGTCGAATGAAACCTAGATTTATAATACGTGAATAACAAAATCTGAATTTGAGTCTTACTGAGAGTAAATGAGATATCCAAAATACAAGAAATATAATTATAAACATAAAAATTATTTTTTAAATAAAATCTAAAACAAAACAAATTTTTATTAATTTTGACCTTTGTTAGATTTTTTTTATCAAATCTTAATTTATTTTGAATTTTGTTTAACAAAACCATAAATTCGAATTCGGTGAAAACCAAATCATACAGATGTCGAAGAAAATTATGAATCTGTTACAAACTACTATAGTTGGGTCATACCCAATCTATAGCAAATCGAGCTCGAAAATATGTCTGAATTGTGTTAAATGAGTGAAATCGTATACATGATAGCTCGAAAAGTCTGATCTAAATTTACATTGGTCATGAAAGTTCATATTTAACAAGAAATACACGACTTATTTTGTTATTTATTATATATTAAATTATTATTAATTACATATAAAATAAATAAAAAAATTGTAGAATTGTTATATGTGCAATAGTAATAGCTGGATTTGTGGAATGAACTGAATCGAGCTGAATCTAAAATTATGTTACCCGTTACGGCATCTAACTCTATAAGTGGTATATAGATATTGGTCACTTAATTATATATACTCTATTTATATAAGTGATAGCAAACACATTATTTGGGGGTGTTATCAAATATTGTATTTTAATTGACTCTCATATATTTAAAAAGTCGTTGTTTTAGTGAATTATGATGAAATTTTAAAGTGAAATTTTAAAATCTATATCTATCTTAGTGATTCGTTTTTCTCATCAAATTTTCAATTTTTTTTTCATTCACTCTACACAAACTTCTTCCAAGCTAATCATCATCTACAAGGTATTTCTTGCTTCATTATTTAGAATTTATGTCAATTATGCATAAACAATATTCTTTTTTTTGTTTACTTTGTCTTTTTAGTTGTTATTCAAATTAAAGATTTTTGATTGTTAAACTTGTGTTCCTCTTACAAATATTTTAGATTTGTTATTTCAATAATTAGGTTTTTGCAAATCAAAAATCTTCTTTTGGATTTCAATTTTCTTTGATCGAAGACCATTTTTTAGATTTAGTGAGTCTTCGATCAATTTATTTACTTTATGAATCCAAAAGTCTGTTTTCAGTTTGTAGCCTCATGAGATTGAGAGGATTAACAATAAGGTAGTAGAGATGGAAAGGAACAGTCTTCGATAGCAAAATATGGTGATGGAGCAGCTGCAAATGAAGATCGACAATGGATTAATACAGAAAGTTAATTGTGTTGTAGTTGAATCCGAGTATAGGATGAGAAAATTTGTTGTTTTTGCATTGGTTTTAGGTTGTATGATCACACTAGCATTCACGAAAATGTTAGAGTGAATTGGTTGTCATTGTCAAGTTGAATAGTTATGTATGGTTGTGTTTGAATGAATGATACTTATTTGTTTTGTTTAAAGTGCAAGTAGACAAATTATTGATATAAGAGACAAAACATAATGGACCCATGTGCTCAGAAACAACAACCGGTAGTGTTTTCATTAAAATAACCCATTGAGAGTCACACTTTTGTGTTCCAAATCTGAGATCTGAAAATTCAAAGAGCAACAAAGCTCTACAAAAGATGGCCAATGAACCAAAGAGAGTGTATTGATTAAAGCTATAAAAAAAATAAATCAGGAAGAGCAATAATCAAATTATCCTACTTATATCTTCATCAACTCTTGGGTTAGTGCACCTTGAAAAGACTTAACTTGTAAAGACTGAGCTGCAGCTACAGATGATTAACCTTGAGCTTTGAAGAACTCTCCTTGTGTTAGCTGTTTCAGAATCATGAAGCTTCAGTTAGATATTGGTTGTAAGATATATAATACAAATGCAAAGAGAATACTAACCTTCTTTTGTGGTGGTTCTTTATGGTACCTAGAGTTGTGGTTTCAAGCCACACACACCTTACAACGCATAACCCTCTTCTTAACATTATGGTCTTTCTTTGTTGGTGATTCATTCTTACCTTTCTTCCTTTTCTCTTTCTTGCTTTTTTTTCTTCCAGGTTGTGCAGGTTCTGGTGGCATTAGTTCCATCTCCATTATCTAAAGACAAGTCTTCTTTTATTTTCTTCATGAACCACAACCAATTGACAGTGTTTTCCACTTGAACTACTGCCCATGCAATGGGGTATATGGAGTTATTACCATCTCTACATAAAGCCACAAAGACTTGTCCTTTCATTTTTCCTCTAAGAAAAACACCCATCAACTCCTATTTGAGGCCTACAAGTCTCTTTCCAAGACCTTCTTAACACGTCAAAGCACACATGGAACCTAGAAAATTCCTCAACTCCATCTAAATTAGTGTTTGTATCAATCACAACGGATGAATTCGAGTTTGAGTGTAGTATCTCAGCTCTGTTGTCCTCTGACCTCACAAATTGATCATCATAATCCCTCTCAATCCACTTCAGAGTCCTATTCCTAGCAGCTTGACATTATGGCCTAGACACATTTATTCCCCACTTCTCAAACATAAGTTCTTCAATCTTCATTGGCATGAAGTATTCTGGTTCTTCTCTAATCTTATCAAGGAATAGAGAAGCTATAACAGGGACCTTCACCATCTCAACATTGTCATTAACATAACATGTATGTCTATCGTTGTAGCTCCTCATTATCCATTTCTCAGATTCTTTGTGAGTAGAGCAATGGATTCTCCTTTCACAACCAGCTCCATTACAACCATAAGAGAGTTTAGTCTTGTCATACCTGGTCTGCTTAATGTTTCGACGTGTTTTCAACGCATAATCAAGCATTGTCTCTTTGAAAGCCAAACCACTAAAGAATGTTTGTCCCTTGAACAAATTCCTATCTCCTCTCTTGATTTGTGGCATATCTTCGTTGCCTTCTTCATCACTCTTGCTGTCAGGATAGACATTATGACGAACATGAGGTCCATCAACAAATTACTCAGTCTCTTTCTCGAATCAAACTGATACCTTGCCCTCATTTCTTCATTGAAATCGTCATCATTCCAACCACCAAGATTCGTCTATTCGTCGAATCCAACTTCAGAAATCACCAATTACACTTGACTTACTCAATTTTGAGAGAATTTTGAAATTTGAGAACTAGGGTTTATGTTTTCGATTTGTCGAAATTATAAGCAATCAGGTTATGAGAATCAAGTTATAAGACTTGAGATAAATGTGTTTAATAATTGTTAAACGGGTCAGCAATTGGGCAAATTGTTGGTTTAGGTTACAACTTCTGGCTTAGGTTACCATTTTTGGTTTAATATTTATGGTTAAGCAATAAACATGGTTTATTGTAACCGATTACCATTGTAATTCGATTTGAAGGAGAAAATAGATGAATAAATTTGGATGAGAGGGTTTTAGTTGAGAAGTTACGATGGGGGGATTTATATAGAAGATGAAGTTAGAGGTGGGTTAAGTGTTATATGAAAGTTACGGGGTGGATCCAGATTGTTAACCCTAACTACATTGGTATTAAACAATATTTTTCCAATTACTTTGAGTTGTTTGCTTTTTTCCAATAATCTATTTTAATATATTATTTGGTTTTGTTAGTTCTAAATCAATAATCAATTAAGTAAACATATATAATATAAATACTGTTTAGCATATTCAAATGAGTTTAAATTGGTATAAAGCGCCGAGGACATATGGCACAGTGGTAAATGCCACTTTAGCTTTTCTCAAGCACCAGAGTTCGATTCCTCCCAAATGTAAGGGGAATGAAAAATGTTGGCTATGGATCGGACCTTTGTCGATCCCATTAGTAATAAAAAGAATGACAAAAAAAGTTGGTATAAAGCATGTAAATGAGTTTAAATGGATAAAGATAGATTTAGACTTGATGAGTTTAAATGAGATTTGTTTTATATATGTTGGGTTAAAATGAGTTGACTTTACCCAAATTAATAACTCTAGATGGTATTACAGCGAATTAGTTGGGCAAGTTAGAAATTACATAGTAAACTACCAAGATAGTTGGGATAAATGTAGCGGAACAACTGAAGCAGCTGCGAATTACAAAAGTAACTGCTAAATAACTAGTGAAACAGTTGCAGAAGCTGCAAGTTATATGGTGGATTGTCTGAACAATTAGATATGTTGAAACTACACTGAACAACTACAGCGGGGAAATTGAAGTCTCAAGTTGTTTAGTATTATTTGGAGGTGTTATAGGCTACACGGAAGAACTGTAGCAGAGCAATTGTAGCTTCATGATGAATAAAAGTATGTAGTAGCTAGACTCCACAGGGGAGATGTGGGAGGCTTCTTCCATGAATTCTATACAAGGAGAAAATCTCGAATTCCATATAAATAAAGATTTTCTTCTTAAGAACTTATCTCTTTATGAAAAAATGCTGCCAAAATATTGAGTGGTAAAGAGAGAAAACTGATTGATTTAGATATTTGTGTTGAGTGACAGAATAGTGTCACATCAGATATTGTAAGTGAGTTGGATAATTTAAAAATCAAATAGAAACAAATCACAAGGTTGTTGTGATGTTGCATAATTCTGTATAAATAAATTGTGTAAATTAGATTAAATTGTGTAAATTAGATCTTTTTTTAGTTCGAGAATGTAAATTATGTTTATAAAAGATTTTTTCTACTCAAATTTGCTTTGTGTTTTAAATGATCACTTGTTTGGATTATATGACTTATGCTTAATTCTGAAATGATTTGGAGACAATATCCAATGATTATATCTCCTTTTGTTCTCCTTTTCACCTGCTTTGTAGAGTTAAGTAAACGTAACGCACCTGGGCTTATACATTTGATAGTTTTATTTATACTAGGAGTTATACCTACCGGGTTACGTCCAATTTTTCATTCAATATTTATGTATATAGGCGTGAACCACAAACAATACTAGCAATTACCAAGAACTACTTAACCAAGAGTTATGTACTTCCCATACTATCTCTTCAATGAAATTAATCTTTGTTCGCCGCTTCTCTGCACATTATGCTTCCTATTTGGTACGGTGTGAAGTTTCTCTCAACGCCTTTCTTCAGCAGCATCATTTGAGATATGTAGCTTGTGTGAGACGGCTTCATGAACGATCCAGCCCTGAAGTTGTTATTGTATCCCATCCCTGCAAACAAAAACTCCAACACCAACAATAACATTGAACTGCAATTGATGCTCTACTCACAATTTTGTTTCTTTGCACATTATGCTTCCTATTTTATACCATGAGAGGTTTCTATCAACGCCTTAGCAACATAGTTTATATATATGGCGTGTGTAAGATGTCTTACGGAACGATCCATCCATGAAGTTGCAGAAGCAATTGCTATATCTCATCCATGCAATTAAAGAAACACTCCATCATCAACATCAACATTATACATGAGTTGATACCTTTATTTTGTGAATTGTGATACTAGCCTTATGGTTTTGTTCTCAATGCATTAGTTTCTTAGTTACGTCATTGCAAAAACTCATGGAAAAATGATAAATTTTCTATTAAGCAACGAATAAATCAAGGGAAGCATTAGATGTGATCATTGTTGAAGTTACCTTTCCTGCTGAAGCTGAAGTTGTAGCGCGATGCAAGTGACAAAAAAAATTCTTGATCTCTCCTAACATATGTAAAAATCCTTCACAAATGTTAAAAGAAAATTCTTATGTATGTTTAAATCATTTGTCAAATCGATCGACTCAACGTAATCCTGCTTACCTATTGAACTTGGTTTTCTACATAAAAATTGTTGGAACCCTATATATATAATAAAATCGATAGGAGTTATCTTTTCTCTAAAAATCTAAAAGATCATCACTATTTCTGCACTAACGCAAAAATATATATTATATATAGCAAATAATCACTGAAAAGGAAGAATTGTCCGAAGTGGTAGCAATCACAGAATGTGTACAGTATCCCGAAATCATTTATCGTCGCTAAATTTCTCTTCCTGTCTACAAAAGCTAAAACAGATCAAACAATTTTCAAAACCCGCTTAGCATTAGCAATATAAAAGGCAAAGGTAAAAGGGGAAGATGATGAACTGAAGAGCAATAAATATAAACAAAGAATAGGAATTAAGAATATTGTACCTAATACGAAAATGTAACACTGATCATATTGTGGAAACCTGTAAACGTTTGAGACAGCTTTGAGTGTTTTGGTTTTGATAGAAACTATTTTATCCGTATTGACTTCTCGTAAGCGATCTATATTTCCCTAGGAACTTAAAATTGCCTATGTGATAGCCTAGGAGACCAAAAATAGCGTAACAATTACAAGAAAACATTGTAACATTTTGTGAATCTCTATTGTTGACCCAAAAACATTTTGTGGCTTCGTATTGTTTACACAAAAACGAAGGACATGTCATTCGCAGTCCAATTCAGGTCTTCACATATTCCTTTGGCATCTTTACCTTTTGAATCTCTATTTCTTTTTCTTTTCCTTTGTGTTGGTTGCATATAACCTCTGCTCAAAATTTTACTGTGCGCTATGCGTTTGCTTAGCTACCGAATACTGAGTTACTAAGAATGCAGAAACAAATAGGAGATTATTCGGGAACTAGTTTTAAGATTTTTATTTGTATTTAGGTTAAATATTGGGAAAAAAGTTGATCAAACTCTAAACTTGTCAAAAAGGTAGATTAAATACTCAACTCATTTGGCTCCAAATTAATCATCAAACTTTTAATTTATTTTCAAAATAAACCCCCAATTTTACGTGGACCATTATGTTTCACCCCGATGTTAAATAGATTGATGGAAATGTATAACTCCATTTGATGTCGTTAATAAGCTACCGTTTAATGAAACTCTGTGTTTCACTCACCTAGTAAAACTGAGAAATAGATAATAAACGGATCAAAGATATCATAAACAAAATCCCAAATCTAAAACCCTATCTCTCCTCTCTTCGATCTTCTCTTCTTTTCTGTGTCAATTCCATTATGTTGGCATCTTATTGCTCTGTTCTTCTCTTCTTTTCCATAGTTTCTATTGTTGATTGTAGTTGGAATTGATGTAAAGGAGGAATGTGATATTACAGTTTAGTGAGAATGAGGGGAAACTGGTGAGAGGGAATGGAGAAGACATATGAAGAATCTCAAGGATGAGACCACAACGTAGAGATTTCCCAGAAAGAAGTTTTAGCTGCTGTATTTGGAGGACTCAATCTAATAAGGCTATTTTTTTCTCATAATCGATTAGTTTGCTTTTATCATTAAGTTCCAAAATCCATTCGATTAGTTTTCTTATTTGCTGATTTGAGGACTAATTTGTTGATTCGATTTATTTTTTGATTTAAAGACTCATTTGCTGAGTTGATTAGTTTGTAAAAATTTTATTTTCTAGAATCGATTGATTTGTTGGTTTTGGGAAAGAGTTAAAAATTGATTTGCTTGCTCATTAACGACGGTAGAGAAGTTGATTTCGTTAGGAATAACAAATCTCCTTACTCTGAAAGCTTCTTTGATTTTTTGAAGTCTTTTCCTCCTCTTCTAGTTTTTTCTTCTTCGTATTCCTTTGACAGATTTGTATTCATCTTCTTTTAGAGATCCCTGTATTCATCTCCAATAACACAATCCAAATTTGATTTTGGAATGAGCGAGACTTGAATGGAATCTAAGAATACAGAGTGTCTGATTTTTAAATGGGGAAGAAAATAATGGAGGCTTTTTTTCTTCATTTTAGTAATCATATCCAAAACAGACGGTTTCTCTTAACTCATACTCATCAACAAAACTAAATAGAGACTATCAGAGTTCAATATTTTCGTCAATTTATTTAGCGTCAGGGTAAAACAGAATGGTCAACATAAAATTGGGAGTTTATTTTAAAAGTCAACTAAAAGTTTAATTATTAATTTGGATTCGAGTGAGTTAAGTGTTTAATCTACTTTTTTGGCAAGTTTGAGATTTAATCGATTTTTTCTCATTATATATTCTCTATTGTACATGTTTACTGAAATATCAATGTAGCTCTATGGTAAAGTAAGATATAAATTACATAGATATCATTAAAAAGTCTTTCCATAATCATCTTCTTCCTTAGAAACCCTGAAATTTGTAGCGATTCTGTTTTTTTTTTCTTCTATTTCCTTCCGTTTTCTTTCGTTTTCATGTAATTTCTATATAGTTTATGGATAACAATTATAGATATAGATACATCATTCGGTTTCTAACTTAAATATATAAAACAAAATTGAATTTTTCAGAATCCCAAATTTTTGGCCGATTTGAAATAACTCGCCATGGTAAGGATCGGAGTAGTGTTTTTCCGACCGAGATCTCATTAACTCGGTCAGATTTAGAACAATATAGCAGGTCCAGGAGGTGAATATAATTTGAGCCCAGTAAGGCCCAATATTGAGAGAGTGCTTTTCATATTTGTCCCTCTCTCTGTGCTCATCCAAACAATCACAAACCTGAATTACTAACCAAACAGCATCCATGGCGACTTCGTTCTCCGTATCTAGAATCTTCTCCTCTTCATCAGCCAGCGTTATCTCCGTTGCTAAGCCGTTACTCTCCCCCACTGTTTCCTTCAAGGCGCCTATCTCCTTCTCCCGCTCTCTTGCTCCTAATCTCTCCCTCAAATTCCGCAGTCGCAGTAGCTCCAATGCTACCAGATCCTTCGCTGCGACCACCGTCTCCGCCTCCATTTCCGTCGGAGATAAGCTCCCTGACTCAACTCTCTCCTATCTGGATCCCGCCACAGGAGACGTCAAAACAGTAACCGTCTCCTCCTTAACAGCTGGGAAGAAATCAATCCTATTCGCCGTCCCCGGCGCATTCACACCGACCTGCTCGCAGAAACACGTCCCTGGATTCGTATCAAAAGCGGAAGAACTCAGATCTAAAGGCATCGATGTAATCGCCTGTATCTCCGTCAACGATGCGTTTGTAATGGACGCGTGGAAGAAAGATCTCGGAATTAACGACGAGGTGATGTTGCTGTCGGATGGAAATGGTGAATTCACAGGGAAGCTTGGAGTTGAATTGGATTTGAGGGATAAGCCAGTGGGGCTGGGAGTTAGGTCAAGGAGATATGCGATTTTAGCGGAGGATGGTGTTGTTAAGGTTCTGAATCTTGAAGAAGGAGGTGCGTTCACTAACAGTAGCGCTGAAGATATGCTTAAAGCTCTGTGATTCTCACTTTTCTTTTTCGTTTGAATGTTGTGTGTGGTTTTCGTTTGTTGCTTCTTTAGCTCTACGAATCATCGGATTGTGTAGTGAATAATGAATCAGAGACCTTTTGTTTTTAAATGCGTTGCGTTTACATGAGTGATAAATCATTGTTCATGAACTAGTTATCGATTTCTATAGAAACTAGAAAGGAAACTGATTGAAGTTGAGTGCTTCGAAACATGTTGCCCATTACCGGTTCGGAGGCAACCTAGACCGACGTGGTTGGATGTGGACGTTTACATTGCATAATATAAATTCCTCAGAATATTGATTATGACTGTTGAATTTTTTTCTTACATCTAATTAATGTATGATTAAAACATTAGTGAGGTTGTTTGCAACTAACCCAAGGACTTCTCCAACAGGCAAGTTTTGTTTTTATTGCAGCTAATTTGATGTAACGAAATTTTGAGACCCTACAATCCTGACTTTTGGAAATGGCTTTGGGTTGGTTTGCTAATTACATGCCACGTCTAAAGGCTGACGTATTATACATTGATGCAAAAATAGCTATAACGCGAAATGGTTAACTTAACCAACGTATCTAAAATTGTATAGATTTTAACACATCAATTCCTATCGGAAACACGCCAATCAAAAGTTTTGTTCTGCTTTTATTCAAATAAACTTTTCTTACAAAAGTCACAACCAATCTAAAACTAAACACAACCTTACACGAAAAAAACACACGACGCTGAGAGTTTTTCTCTCCAAAACACAATGCTTTCTCAATAATGATCAATAAGGTTAAGGGGCTCTCCAACCTTTTGCACCTTATTTATATCATTTAAGCCTGAGCCTAAAATCTCTACAGACCCTGTAGTACATGACAACTTCCTGTTTTTATGAAAAGTTTACATATCTCTGAAACTGGTGATTGAGTATTCACCAAGAACTTGTACACCTCTGAAACTAAAACTGGTGATTGAGTATTCATCATATCTGTTCAAGGACAGAACACAAACAACCACGAAACAAGGTACATGCTGATAAAAAATAATGTGTCACAAAACAGAAATGGCTCAAAATTCAAAACAAAAAGGCTAAGCTAAACTTCTAAGCTCCCCCATGATTAGACATCATACTGTGTCTCAAAGTCTTCTCTCCCTGTTTGATATTACAACTCAGTTAAAAATTATACATGCATACACAGACAGAAAAATCATCTCTAACCAAAGACTTGATATGCCACATTGAATTTGGCCTAAGGCGATGAACTTTTATTGCAACTTATTTGTGATAGGACAGGCCAACTGAACGAAGATATATTGCACACACTCGTGTACCCCACACAAAGGATCAAACCATTCAAAAATTCAGAACAATGTGAGTGACCCAAGCCAATATCAAAATATGTGAACACATACCAAATTAATAGAGAAATTTAACTTTTAGCTTAATAACATGAAATATATACCTGGGGAAATCCTCACAGTGAGCTGGGCGACGAACAGACAGAAACTAGACTTACAGAGAAAATCATCACACAGCCAGTGTCATAAGTTTACACCATAAATGGTAGGAATCGATATAAAAGTCACATCCCATGAACTAAAAGTAGACCCTACATACAAGCCTGTAAAATAGAAAAGAAGAAAACTTGGACCCGAAAAAGCAATAACCGTACGAGATGAGGTTGAATGACTACTGGAAATCGAATCAATAAAAAAAGATTAAATACCTGGACTGGCTTGCGAACCCTGTCGTTCTCAAAAAGAAAACAAGAAATTGGAGAATATGTGTGGACTTTACTGACCTGAATCAAGCTTGCCCAAATGACAGCTACCCCTTGCCTCATATAGATAGAATAGTTGAAGCAACCATCGCATGCAAGTTAATGTCCTTCATAGACGCTTTCTCTGGGCATAACTAGATACTTATGCATCTTTACGATCAGGATAAAACATCCTTCATAACAGGCCAAATAATTTATTGTTACCGAATAATTGCTTTTGGTTTGAAAAATGCTGGAGCGGCTTATCAGAGATTAGTAAACAAGATGTTTACCGGTCAGATTCGGAAAACAATAGAAGTGTTTATGGTTGATATGCTTGTTAGAAGTATGAACCCCGAGGAGTATGTTCCCCAGCTCTGAGAATGCTTCAAAATTCTTAACGAGTATAACATGAAATTAAACCCAGCAAAATGCTCCTTCAGTGTTCTTTTGGATGAATTTCTCGAATACCTTGTCACAAAAAGAGGAATCGAGGCAAATCCCAAAATATAGAAGCGCTTATAAGCACCACAACGCCTAAACCCCGAAAGATGTACAACGATTAACAGGCCAAATAGCTGCACTCAATATATTTATATTCCGAACAACTAATAAGTGCCTCCCTTTCTACAAGTTACTAAAAGGAAAACAAGTAAAGGGAAAGCTAGAGTTTGAATAGGACGAGAAATGCCAATCAGCTCTTGACGAGCTAAAGCGATATCTCACAAACCCACCAATACTTGCTAAACTAGTAACTGGAAAAACACTATATCTATACATAGCTATCTTGTACTAAGCAGTGCGTAGCGTGATTGTACATGCTAACGGTAACGAGCAGAATCCAATTTATTACGTAAGTGCAATGCTTATTGGATCTGATATACAATACCCAATAGAGGAAAGATTAGCATTAGCACTTGTAGCCGCAACCAGAAAATTACGATACTATTTCCAATCACTACCTTTGAGAATTATACTTCATAACCCCAGTAAATCTGCAGGTTATTAAAGTGGGCAGTCGAGCTAAGGGAGTATGATATCAAGTATCAAACTCAAAGTAGTGTAAAATCAGGTCTTAGCGGATTTCATAGTTGAGCTTGCTAACAATAAAAAGCTTGAGCTTGAGGCTAAACTAGAATGGGTCTTCCACGTTGACGGAGCGTCATCGAAACTAGGAGCTGGAGTAAGAATCCATCTAGTATCAACAGAAGGAAAAGTAATAGAACAATCTTTCCGGTTATGTTTTTACGCGTCAAACAATGTGGGAGAGTACAAAGTATTGGTAGCCGGTCTACGGTTAGCAATCACCCTCAACGTTAAAGAAATTATAGCACATACAAATTCTCAGCTCATATCAAGCCAAGTGAAGGGGGATTACAAAGCTAAAGATCAAAGAATTTTTGCATACTTGGAATTAACCCAAGAAATGACTAAACGATTCAACAAGTTTGATCTAATTAGAATTTCAAGAGGGGAAAATACAGCCGCTGACGCACTATCAGCTCTAGCAGTGACGTCCAACCTCGTGATTAAACAATAATACCCATTGAACATATTGAAAAGAGAGTATCAATCAAAAACAAATAATAACAATAACAGACTAGCTCAACGACCAAGAAGAAGATTGGCGAGTCTCGATACTTCAATACATTCGAACTGGCTAGCTCCCTTCGAAAAAAGGGAACCTCACAATTTAAAAATACAAAGTGCAAAATACATCATATTAAAGACCAGTTGTATAAGGGAAGTGTCTTGGGACCTTACTTACAATGCGTAGACAAAAAAAAGGAAGCTCGAATCTTGGCTGAGATGCATGACATATATTGTGGCAATTGCGCAGGTAGATGCGCATTAGCATTTCAAATAAAGAAACAAAGATATTTATGGCCAACACTCATAGCGGATTGTGATGAACACGCGAGAAAATACCAAAAGTGCCAGAGGCATGCCCCATTGATAAATCAACCCACATAGTTTTTTTAGCTCGACAATGATACCGTATCCATTCATGAGATCATCAATGGACATAGTAGGACCACTCAAATCCTTAGGTTGCTTTAAAGTTCATTTTTTGCTTATTCTAACCGATTATTTATCCAAATGGGTAGAAGCATAGGCATATGTAAACATATGTGGAGCTTAAGGAGCATATTTTTTATGGAAATACATTATATGTTGACTTGGGTTCTCAGTGAGATAGTGACAGACAACAAAACAAATTTAACCTCAAAGCAAGTAAAAGAATTATGTGACACATGGAAAATCAAGCTTACAACTTTTTGACTCTACCTTATCCTCAAGGAAACGGATAAGCAGAGACAGCTAACAAAACGATAGTAAACATACACTCAAAAAAAGACTAGAATTAAAGAAGTCAAGTTGGTATGTCGAGCTGCAAGGCATCCTATGGGCATATCAAAAACCAAGAAGCGCTACGGGGGAAACCCCATTCTTGCTACTGTCCGGCATCGATGCGATGGTTCCAATGACAGTTTATGTCCCTAGTTTACGATGGTCCAATGCTCCTGATCTCGAGAGGGAAAACAATGTGATGCTAGAAAACGTTGTTGATACAATAGTAGAACAAAGAGACCAGGCAATGATGCGCATGAAAAATTATAAAAATTCAATCGCAAAATTTTATAATTCAAAAGTCAGTCCCAAAAAGCTCCACCCAGGGGATTTAGTACTAAGGAAAGTATTCGAAAATGCACGCGAGGTAAACGCACGAAAACTCAGAACGATCTGGGAAGACCCATATCAAAAAACCAAAGAAGTAAAATGAGGCATCTACAAGATAATAAACGTAGATACAAATAAACCCGAACTGAGATCGTGAAATGTGATGAATCTTAAAAAAAATTACATCTAACATTCGTGAGTTAAAAGTTTTTCAGGGGAACAACGTAAGATTTGATCCCCGTTGGGTTATGTAGGCAGCTCACTGATCAACTGCAGCCAAAACAAAAAATACATATAAAGTAAAAAACCACAATTACACAGGAAAAAGTTAATGACTAGAACAACACCCGCTTTACCACAATTATAAATAAGTAGCAGAACAAGTGCGAATAGCACAATCATAAAAATAACAAAAACATCAAAGTCATGAGAATGACAAGAAGGCAAGAAAAGAAAGGGGAAGCTAGCAAAGGCTAAGAACCGTCTTCATCAATCTCATAGTCTGAAATGTCCTCATAATCATTCTCTTTTTCCTGCTTTAGCTAAGTGAGTGTTTTCACCTCGTCGTCCATAACAAGAGAGTTATCTCGAACCCTCACAAGGAGCATGTGTTTTAGAGTTATATTTTATGTTGTTTTGCATTCATATATATATATATATATAGTATTTCCATTGTTTAGGATTGTTTAGATATGTTTTGCACATTTTGCATTTGCACTTGCATTCGGAGTGAATTTAGGTATTCATAGAGCAAAATGGAGCAAAATGGAGTAGAATGGAGCTAATGAGTAAATAATTGGAGTGCTGGATGATCGAGGAAGCAACAAAGAGAAGATTTTCACAAACCTCGCACTTCCTCCTCGCAAACTCTATTGCGAGGATGACCTGAGTATGACCCTACGGAGCACAAGACTTCAACTTTCTAAAAGAAGAATCACAGGACTGACGCAAGACCCGAAGACTCAACCTTTCAGCCTTGGAATCACCCTCGGACATTGGACTCGCCACAAGAGTGCGAGTCAAGTATCTGAAGCATGCCTCGCACTTCCCCCTTGCTGATTCACTTGCGAGGACTGCCCTTCAACTTTACCTTTTGATTGCTTTAGGTCGGTTTGATTGAGCGTACTAGGTTTAGGTGCACGTGGGCTATAAATACCTTTATAGCCCACAGAAACAAGACTATGCATACTTTTACGATCAAAAAGTAGTTTCTCTCTAGTTTTTGTGTTTGTTCTTTACCGAATGATTGATTGAGTTGATTTTAATATCATTTGCAATTTATTTTCTTTTAAGATTTAGTCTAAGTTTCTTTTGCCTTTTTTTCTATGCTCCTTACTTCCACCCCAAGGTTTGAGCTCTTACTCGTCATGAGTTAGTAGATCCGCCTTGGGTAATGAGGAAATGTGGTAGATCGGTGTAAATCTATGGGGATCTAGGTTGCTTAACCTTGAAATAGATAAGATCATGCTAGATCTAGTGTTCTTAATGCCGATTTCATACTAGCCATGTGAACTCGGACCTGATCCATTTCTACCAACTAGGGTTTGTTGAAATGTTTATCTTAGTTAGATCTAGGATAATTTCATTTGGGATAAGAGATTGAATTTCTTATGCGATTGTTAGCCTTTTGTGAGTCTGATCTTAATGTTTGCTTGATTTGTTTTCCACTACTAGGGTAGGATTGTGGAGTCTTGTTTAGCGAAAGTCTATGATCGCGAGGGCAACATAGATATGCTTGAATCCCTTGCTTGAGATCAATCCCATGTGGTTTGTTCAGAATCGTAGTTTCCTCATAGCTACACACCGATCATTCACCTCATTCCTCATTATTCAACTCTATTATTGTTGATTTGCATTTTGATCTTGCTTTACTTTTTTCATCCTCTGTTTTTTTTATTTAGTTTTTGTCTTATTATACCTTACTTTTAATATTTACTATATTGTTTTGACTTGGATAAGATTGTGATAGAGTTCCCTTCCAAGCATTGAACTTGAACTAGGCAGATTGTTAGTCATGACTGCTCATCAATATTCTGAGTATTGGTTTGACATTCCCATTTGCTTACAACCATATCTATGATTTGATTGAGTGAATCACCAAAAAATGCTTTATCAAATTGGCGTCGTTTCCAAATTGGAATTTATTGATTTCAATTTGGAAATTTCTCTGTTTAGGATTAAGTTCGCATTTTTTTGTGTTAAATCATTTGTTTGTGCTTCAGAACTTGGATCTTTAATGAACAAGTTCATATCCTATTGACAAAATCATTGTTTTTTCTGCATTTGTAGGCCTTGCAGGTACTCCTAGCAGGCCAAGCCCTAGGGCAGTGAAATAATAGACAACACAGACTTAACTTATGTGAGTTAAGCGCAACCACTGGCTGGATTCGTGAGCATCCCTCGCAGAATCTACTCGATGTTTAGCCACAAGCTCGGGATACATTCCTTCCCCTGCCACTTATACTCGGCATGGATATTCCACCTCCAGACGAGTATACCGATCATGACTATTCTGATGTTCCCGAACACAACATACCACAGAAGATAGGCACAGCTGAAGCACGAACCGCCTATTCTCCTCGATACGGAATACACCCACCATTCGTACCCAATCAACCCTTTGAAATCAAGGGCAGACTCATTACTATGGTGCAAAGCATAAAGTTTCATAGACTACAATGCGATGATCCTCTTGAGCATCTTGATGAATTTAAAAGACTGTACGGAAAAAATTTAATAGACGGACTGAGTAATGACAAACTTAAATTTTGCTTGTTCCTATTTTCCCTCGCAAAGAAGTCTCAGAACTGGGAAAACCACTTGAACAAGTTCTACTCTCCCTCCCGAACAACGAAGCTCCGTACGACAATTTTTCACTTCTCCTAAAAGCAGTCTGAAACCTTTTCGCAAGCATGGACCATTTTAAAGACTATGTTTCTCAATGCCCGCACCATGGCTATACCATCGTGGCACTCCTTAGTACCTTCTGTTGAGCCATCCGTTCTCGGTATCATATTCTCCTTGATACCACTAGCAATGGAAATGTCATGCATAAAGATATAACCGTGGTTTGGAACGTATTGTAAACCTCGCTCAGGCCCACAAACAGTACAATTAAGGTGATGCATGCAGTGGAATATATTCAACTGACTCGGCCTTATCGAGTAAAAAGGAGATCTGAGTGATGAATGTCAAAATGGATCAACTCCTCATGGTCCAGCCGAAACAAGACAACCCAATCAACTTGGAAGAGAAAGTTTCAACACAAGAGGACTTGTGGATTGAAGAAGTGAGTCTGATCTAGCAAACCGAACCCCCTACCATACAACAACCGGCAATCATGGACATGTTACAAGAAATATTGAGAGGTCAAAAGATTGCGGCTGCCGAGCTTACACAAAAATTTGCTGAGGTACACGATCAAACTGATAGCACTCATTCCGACCTCAACCGTAAGATCGAAAGCCTCAACACAAGAGTTTAACAAGTTGAACAAAAGTAAGCCAATCCTCTACCTTGTCTACATTCCGGCCAAAACCTCGCCAGTTCACCTTGTGGCATCAACGAGGCCCCTTACGGAACTTCGGAACATAATAGTGGACAGGAGTTGGTTTTTTGTGCTCCACAGATTGCTGATACTGAGGACAATATAAGCAAAGAGAGGGATGATGGTTTAAACCTAGAGATAACCAATCAGTTAAGTTCAGATTGATCACTCGACCGTTTGCCTCACATTTAGCAGAACGAGGACATAATCTTATGGAGAAAACACTGCCAGATAACATACCTTCAGCACGCCTAACAATTACTATCTGTGAGGCAACACCGCGAGCAGCACTTTCAGCTGCGGAATCGCATTCGGATCAAGAGGGCAACTCGATAGCACTTATCCCACCACCCATTAAACCTCGAGTACCTTTCCCCAAGAGGTTTAAGAAAGATCTTTCTGAGAGATATAAGACTCTATCCTTCAACCAGATTAAAGACATTAAGCTCAAAATTCCATTAGTTGATGCCTTTATGTTGATACCCTCTTGTCATAAGTTCCTTAAAGATGCGGTAAAGGAAAGCACCAAGGAGATCGAGGGAGTAGTGGTGCTAACACAAGAGATCAGCACTATCATCCTAAGAAAGGAAACACCCAAAAAGTTTGGTGATCCCGGTACCTTTACAATCCCTTGCTCACTCGGGACTCTATCCTTTAGCAATTGCTTGTGTGACTTGGGTGCATCGATAAGCCTTATGCCGCTCTAGATTACACAAAGATTGGGTTTCAGCACCTTCAAGGCATGCAAGATATCAATGATACTTGCAGTTTGATCTATGAGGTAACCACACAGATTGCTAGAAGATTTACAGGTTAATGTTGGAGGAGTTCAAATTCGCACAGATTTTTGTGGTGCTCAAAATGGATTAAGAACCTAATGACCCTTTGTTTTTTGGTAGACCTTTCCTAGCTACAGCCGGAGCTTTGATTGATGTGAGAAATGGAACAATATAATTGAATTTGGAAAAGATATTAAAATGAAGTTCCATATCGGGAACGTAATGAGGAAACCTACAATTGAGAATCAAACATTTTGGATTCAGGAGATAGATACTCTAAGAGATGAGCTGTTTGAGGAGTTAGTCACAAAGGATCACCTACCTATAGCATTGACAAAACCTGCTCAAGATGGGTATTTGTGGATCGAAGCTGAGTTCTATAAGAAGATTTTGGATGCCTATCAACCAGTAAAGAGCTCAGTTCTAATTGAGGAGCTGGTAGAGATGAGTACCAAGGGTAATGAAGCAGCCAAAAGAGTCCCAACTCAGTTGGACAAAGAAATCACCGACTGTGTTCAGCACTCGGCAAAGCATCTCGCAACAAAAGATAGCGAGGACACCTCAACAATGGTGCATGACGACTGGTCTGAAATAAAAGCGTCAAAGGTGGAAATGAAACTACTTCCCGTTGGGCTAAGGTACGCTTTCTTAGGCTCTAACTCTACGTATCCAGTTATTGTTAATGATGCTTTGAATGATGATGAACTTGATATGTTATTGGTTGAACTTAAACGCTTTTAAAACAGCGATAGGTTATTCACTTGATGATATTAAGAGAATTTCACATAGCTTTTGCACACAAAGAATTCACCTAGAAGATGAATCACACTCTAGCATAGAACTCCAAAGGAGACTGAACCCTAATCTTAAAGAGGTAGTTAAGAAGGAAATCCTCAAATTGCTTGATGCAGATGTAATCTATCCCATCTCCGATAGCAAATGGGTTTTCCCTATACATTGTGTTCCCAAAAAGGGAGGTATCACCGTAGTTAAAAATGACAAAAATGAAATGATACTAACTAGAATCATTACGGGGCGTAGGATTTGCATAGACTATAAAAACTTAATTCATCTACTAGGAAAGATCACTTCCCATTGCCTTTCATTGACCACAAGTATTATTGCTTCCTAGACGGGTATAGTGGATTCTTTCAGATCACTATCCACCCGGATGATCAAGAGAAAAAAACCTTTACTTGCCCTTATGTCAATTTTGCTTATAGACAAATGCCCTTTGGCTTTGTAATGCTCCTGCTACATTTCAACGTTGCATGATGTCTATATTTTTGGATTTAATCGAGGAGATAGTGGAAGTTTTTATGGATGACTTCTCCGTCTATAGCTCTTCCTTCTCCTCTTGTTTATCAAACTTGTGCAGGGTGTTAGGTGGGTGCATGGAGATCAGTTTGGTGCTCAATTTGGTTCTTAATTGGGAGAAATGCCATTTTATGGTCAAGGAAAGGATAGTTTTGGGACAAAAAATTTCTGAAAAGGGTATTGAGATTGATTAAGCCAAGATAGATGTTATGGTTAAGTTGCAGCCTCCAACAATAGTCAAGAATATAAGAAGCCTCTTGGGTCACACCAAGTGATGAGGTCATCGACCACAACACCTTGTTACTTGAAACTATGGATATCCCGAGCATGCATGATACGGAGGACCAAGTACGAGGTGCAAGACAAGCATATTAAGAGACAAGTTCAACCACGGAGTTAGCAAGCTGCTTGGAATAATTACACCCGCCTTAGAGACTGACCAAGCACTCACCAGAGTATACAAGCGAGCTGCCACTAGTTCAACAACCAACCAAGCAAATAAGGTAAGTTTGTGTTATAAAATTAACCTTCATGCAGCTCGCACCAATAAGTAGCTTGCAGCTTGCACCAACAAGTAGCTCGTAGCTGCACCAACAAGTAGCTCGCAGCTCGCACTAACAAGTAGCTCACAGCTCGCACCAACAAGTATCTTGCGCTAACAAAAGCACGCGGAACATGAAGACTTACCAAGTTTAGAAGACGCGTGAGACTTTATTATGTTTGATTTTATATTTTAATGTGTGTTTATTTTTTGTATCTTGCTTCATGAATGTTGCGCCATTCAAGTTTCAATTAGTGATTTAATTTGCATAATTGAAGAGCTTAATCAGCTCCATTTTCTGCCCATTGAAGACACCACCAACGAGCTATATATAAAGCTCCTTACGGTTTTGTAATTTTTAACAAAGTATCAATAAAGCTGAACATTTTTCTTACAAAGGAAATCCCTTTTGCTGTCTTTATCTCTTTGAGGATTCGAGAGAAAGAGCCAAGATCAAGCCTTGTGAGGAGTCCAAGCTTGATCGGACTGAGATTACCAAAGGAATTATCACCCTCCTTTGTGGTTCTCATTCGACCATTTCCGCATCATCCATGAACCGATTGAGGATCGACTCTTGAAGTCTTCTCCACCGGTTCTATCATCAACAAGTCACGAGGATTGATCCTTTGAGGTCTTCTTGTGATCTTCTCAGTTCCAAACCCACCACGAGGCGCACATCATTTTGGTATCAGAGCCGAAAGGTTCCACGGTAACACTCTTTATCGTGTTCCAACCATTTCCATCTTTTTTTTCTTCTTTTCTTGCTTTGATCATTTAAAAAAAATAGTTGTTTGTATTGAGTTTTGAATTTATTTGTATTTAAATTATTTCTTAAACCGTATATATAAAAAAATGGGGAAAAATGTCATTTTAACATTGTAAGTCAGGAAAATCGCTGATTAAACATTGAATTTTGGATACAGTTGATTAAACTTTCAAATTTTTTGTTGACTTTTTTAAAAACCCTCAACTTTGTGTTGACTAGGGCAGTTCAACCTTTCGCGGAAATGGAACCAAAATTGACTCTAAAATCGAAAGCCAAATTAGAAATTGGAAGTTCGATTCACTTCTTATCTTCATTATGAAGAATCTATAAGTTTGATTTGCTCTTTTAGTTCAAAAATGAGCTCAAATTTGTCGATTTAAAATGTTGTCTTCGATACTTTAAATCGACGAATTTGAGCTCATTCTTGAACGAAAAGAACAAATCAAGCTTATAAATTCTTCATAATGAAGATAAGAAGTGAGTCGAACTTTCAATTTCTAATTTGGCTTTCAATTTTAGAGTCAATTTTGATTCCATTTTCGCGAAAGGTTGAATTGGCCTAGTTAACGCAAAGTTGAAGGTTTTTTTAAAAGTCAACAAAAAATTTAAAAGTTTAATCAACCGCATCCAAAGTTCAATGTTTAATCAGCGATTTTCCCAACTTACAATGTTAAAATGACATTTTTCCCCCAAAAAAAAGTGAGTTAACGTATTTGAATTTGCTTGTTACTTTCCATATAATTTTCCATTTGCATTTAAACATAATTGTGTTACAATCTTTGGTGTTTAATTAGTATATCCTGTCTTTGTTATTTTAATTTTCGGTCATTAATTTTAATTTATTTCCTTTCCATTTGTTTTTGTGTTTTGCATCAACGAAATTAAACTAACAACTTGTCCTTGTCTACCTTTGGTTTGTTGAGCAACACGAAATATGTCAAACCATGATGGAACTACGCCGAACTACGCCGGCTGTAGACCAACTAGTCGGGTTCACAAACACACTCATCAACATTCAAGCGCAACTCACAACACTTGTAACCCGCATGGACAATCTGGAGCGTTCGCCACCACCCACTACACACGCACCGCCCAACCAGAGCACCTCGCGGACTCCAGAAACTAATCCATCACCAAATGGATCACCATGGCATGAAGAAGATGAGCATATAAAATATGATTCTAATGAGCAACCGTTGCCATGCAATCCACGACGCACGCAGCCACGACCTCATCTACCAAACCATGAAGATGAAAGGAGAAGACCCAGAGTGCATGCTCGTAATGAGCGCGATCCGGACTGGCCGCATCATGAGCATGATCCGGACTGGCCGCAACACAAGCGCGCTCTGGACTAGCCGCGTCACGAGCGCGATCCGGACTGGCTGCATCACTGCGACACGGATGCAGCAGCTCGGCACGTGGACCCGAAACTCACCGCGCCTACATTTGCTGGACTCATCAACCCGGAGGCTTACCTAGATTGGGAGCAACGTCTAGACAACATATACGAATGCTACGAGTACCCTAGTCGGAAGAAGATAGCCTTTGCTGCAGCCCAACTCACGGATTCAGCCCTTGCATGGTGGGATCGTGAAGTAACCGACCGAAGACGTCTACACCTTGGACAGATCACCACTTGGGAAGAGATGAAGCAACTAATAAGGAGGCGATATGTGCCATCCTATTACCACCATGATCTACAAAAGAGGTTCCGAAAGCTGTTCCAAGGAACCAAGACCGTAGAGGAGTATTATGACGAGTTGAACTCTTCAAGAACTGGCTAGAAGTTGAGGACTCAGAAGAAGCTCTAATGGTTCAGTTCATAGATGGATTGCAAGAACGAGTAGCAGCTAAAGTGGTGAGGAATCCGTACCATAATCTCCAAGAAGTTCTACACTTGGCCATTCAAGCAGAACAACACATCAAGCGGAAGATAACTACACGGCCTAAGTCCTCATGGACTGCACCAGAGGCTAGTGATTCCAACCAAAAGAAGATCAAGATCGAATCTCGGTACAAGAAGCCAAATGCGGAGTCTAGCAAGACCAGTGAGGTACTTAAAGCACCTCAAAATATGCGGACTCGTGATGTTACTTGTTTCAGGTGCCAAGGACATGGACACATGGTCCGTGACTGTCCAAACAAGTGTGTCATGATTATTACCGCCGATGGTGGATATGAGTCACAAGATGAACCTGAAGATGAACTAGAGGAGTTGAATCCACAAATCGAATATCCGGACCATGGAAATGCTCTTGTTATCTGACGCATAGTAAGCACCATCATGGATGATGAAGACAAGATGCAAAGGGAAAACATCTTCCACACACGTTGCACCATCCATGAGAAGGTTTGTAATCTAATTATAGATGGAGGTTTGTGTGCCAATGTTGCTAGCAGGTACATGGTAGAAAAACCCAACCTTCCACGAACCAAGCATCCACATCCTTACAAGCTCAGGTGGCTGAACAATAAAACCAAAGTCAATGTGGACAAGCAAGTCACCATACCGTTTAGCATTGGAAGATACCGAGACCATGTAATTTGCGATGTGATTTCCATGGAAGTTAGTCACATCTTGCTTGGAAGGCCATGGCTATACAATAGAGAGGTGATATATCATGGCCGAACAACCCTTTACACCCTAGTGCACGAGAAGAAGAAGTTCACACTCGTGCCAGTAACACCAGCTTAAGTGTGTGAACTACAAAGCAAAAACAAGCTAAGGAAACCGAGGTTAAACGTTCTAATCTTTATATCTCTTCAAACTCAGTTTCTAAGCTATTAATAGCCATAGTACGGTACTTCTCATGGTCTACAAAGAGTGTTTAGTGGCAGGATCAACCGAGACCACTCTACCCGTGGAGATTGCAAAACTTCTTGAACAATTTCAAGATGTCTTCCTGGAAGAGATACCACCTGGCTTGACACCACTTAGAGGAGTCGAACACCAAATTGACCTCGTGCCCGGAGCACCACTACCTTACCGACCTGCCTACCACATGAACCTAGATGAGACTCGCGAGCTGGAGGAGCAAGTCCGCAAGCTAATGGAGAAAGGGTACATAAGGAAGCGTCTCAGCCCGTGTGCAGTCCCGGTGTTGCTGGTACCAAAGAAACACGGAGCATGGAGGATATGTGTGGACTTTCGTGCCATCAACAACATCACCATCAAATACCGTCATCCTATTCCACGGTTAGAAGATATGTTAGATGAGCTATCCGAATCTGCTATTTTCTCGAAAGTGGACTTGAAGAGCGGATATCACCAAGTACGGATGAGAGAAGGAGATGAATGGAAGACCACTTTCAAGACTAAGCAAGGTCTATATGAGTGGCTTGTCATGCCGTTTGGACTCACCAACGCGCCAAGCACATTCATGCACCTTATGAACCAGGTTCTTCGACCTTTTATCTCAAATTTTGTTATCGTATACTTTGATGATATCTTGTTTATAGAAAGAACTTGGCTGAACACGTCTCACATTTAGAGATGGTTTTGAGTACACTTCGCAAGGAAGGTCTATACGCCAACCTTAAGAAGTGTGTCTTTTGTACTAATGAGCTAGTATTTCTAGGCTTTGTTGTTAGTTCCACAGGTCTAAGAGTGGATCAAGAGAAGGTCAAAGCCATTCAAGAATGGCCAACCCCAACTACCATTGGGCATATTCGAAGTTTCACTGGCTGGCTAGCTTTTACCGACGATTTGTGCAAGATTTCAGCACCATAGCAGCCCCACTCACCGCGGTTATCAAGAAGGATATACCTTTCAAATGGGGAGTGAGCTAAGAAAAAGCTTTCCAACAGCTTAAGGACAGCCTTACACAAGCATCAGTATTATTTTTACCAAATTTTGATCTAACATTTGAAGTTGAATGTGATGCATCAGGACTTGGCATTGGAGTCGTGCTCACTCAAGGAAACAAGCCCGTAGCTTACTTTAGCGAGAAACTAAGTGGAGCCACGCTCAACTACCCGACATATGACAAGGAGCGCTACGTCTTAGTTCGGTCTTTAGCAACTTGGCAACATTACTTGCTAGCCAAAGAATTTTTCATCCACACCGACCATGAGACCTTGAAGCACCTAAAAGGCCAGACAAACTTAAAAAAGAGGCACGCACGCTGGCTGGAATTCATTGAGACATTCCCATATGTCATCAAATACAAGAAAGGGAAAGACAATGTGGCTGCGGATGCACAATCAAGACGTCACGCTTTAATTTCAACCATGGAAGCTAAGGTATTGGTATTTGAAACCATTAAATCACAATATGCTAGTGATGCAGATTTCAATGAGATATATGAAGCTTGTGGCCGAGGTGTTTTTGGTGACTTCTACATCCAAGATGGTTTCATATTCAAGAAACGGAGACTATGCATCACTTAAGGATCTATCCGGGAATTACTAGTTGATGAAGCACATGGAGACGGACTCATGGGTCACTTCGGAGTCAAGAAAACATTGAGCACCCTTAAGGAGCACTTCTATTGGCCGCACATGAAGAGAGATGTCTTCCGGCATTGTAAAAAGTGCACCACATGCCTTAGTGCCAAATCCATGTCACATCCGCACGGTCTTCACTTACCTTTGCCTATTCCTAACGCTCCTTGGGTAGATATTTCTATGGATTTCATTCTAGGTTTGCCCAGATATCAAAGGAGAGACTCCATATTTGTGGTAGTAGACCGATTCTCCAAGATGGCGCACTTTATTCTTTGTGATAAAACCAACGACGCCTCCCAAATTGCTAACCTTTTCTTCAAAGAGGTGGTGAGATTGCATGGACTACCAAGCTTCTCTATTCTACAAGCAGCCATCCTTAAACGGACGGACAAACGGAAGTAGTCAATCGGATAATTGGGACTTTGCTAAGGAGCACGGTCGGCCAAAATGTCAAGGGTTGGGTAGAAGCTTTACCATACATTGAATTCGCCTACAACAGATCCGTACACTCCACAACTGGTCAAACACCATTTGAAGTGGTTTATGGCTTCCAACTATTGTCTCCTATTGATCTCAAACCATTGACACCTCCGAAACAAATCAGCCCAGATGGAGACACCAAAGCTGAGCATGTCCGCAAGCTACACGAGAAAGTCAAGGCAACCATTGATGCACGGACAACCAAAATCAAAGTACGAGCTGATAAAGGACGCAAAGAAGTCATATTCCAACCAGGAGATTGGGTATGGATACACCTAAGGACTGAGAGGTTTCCCAAAGAGCGCAACCGGAATAAGAAATTAGCACCGTGCAGCGCGGGACCATTTCGAGTAGTTGAACGCATCAACAACAACACTTATCGCCTAGAACTCCCAGAACACATGAAGGTACATCCTGTATTTAATATTTCTGACCTAACCTTATTTGAGACAAGTGATACCGATCCGGAGACGGAACTTTCTCAAGCGGGAGGGAATGATGAGGTCATCGACCACAACACCTTGTTACTTGAAACTATGGATATCCCGAGCATGCATGATGGACCAAGTACGAGGTACAAGACAAGCACATTAAGAGACAAGTTCAACCACGGAGTTAGCAAGCTGCTTGGAATAATTACACCCGCCTTAGAGACCGACCAAGTACTCACCGGAGCATACAAGCGAGATGCCACTAGTTCAACAACCAACCAAGCAAATAAGGTAAGTTTGTGTTATATAATTAACCTTCATGCAGCTCGCACCAATAAGTAGCTCGCAGCTCGCACCAACAAGTAGTTCGCAGCTCGCACCAACAAGTAGCTCGCGCCAACAAAAGCACGCGGAACATGAAGACTTACCAAGTTTAGAAGACGCATGAGACTTTATTATGTTTGATTTTATATTTTAATGTGTGTTTATTTTTTGTATCTTTCTTCATGAATGCTGCGCCATTCAAGTTTCAATTAGTGATTTAATTTGCACAATTGTAGAGCTTAATCAGCTCCATTTTTCGCCCATTGAAGGCACCACCGACAAGCTATACATAAAGCTCCTTACGGTTTTGTAATTTTTAACGAAGTATCAATAAAGCTGAACATTTTTCTTACAAAGGAAATCCTTTTTGTCGTCTTTATCTCTTTGAGGATTCGAGAGAAAGAGCCGAGATCAAGCCTTGTAAGGATTCCAAGCTTGATCGGACTGAGATTATCAAAGGAATCATCACCCTCCTTTGTGGTTCTCATTCGATCATTTCCGCATCATCCATGAACCGATTGAGGATCGACTCTTGAAGTTTTCTCCAACGGTTCTATCATCAACAAGTCACGAGAATTGATCCTTTGAGGTCTTCTTGTGATCTTCTCAGTTCCAAACCCACCACGAGGTGCATATCACCAGGTTTTATAGAAGATTCAACAAGGATTTCTCCAAGATCGCTCGACCACTCACTCATCTATTATGAAAAGAGGCAGCATTCTTGTTTGATGATGAGTATATGGAAGCTTTCAAGAAGATCAAATCCGCACTCATTTCAGCCCTTATTGTACAAGCACCGGATTGGACACTATCCTTTGAGATAATGTGTGATGCTAGTGACTATGCTGTATAAGTGGTTCTTGGGCAGAAGAAAGACAAGAAGTTGAATGTCATCTACTACGCGAGTAGGACCCTTGATGACACTCAGATTAAGTATGCCACAACTGAAAAAGAGCTGCTAGCTCTGATCTTTTCTTTTGAAAAATTCAGGTCGTATCTAGTAGGTTCCAAGGTAATTGTCCACACTGATCATGCGACATTGAAATATCTCATGAAGAAGAAATACGGAAAGCAAGGCTTCTTAGGTGGATAATCCTACTCCAAGAGTTTGACATGGAGATTGTAGACAAACCAGGGTAGAAAACAGTGTAGCTGGTCACCTGTCAAGGATGATGGTTGAAGATATGGTCCCAATAAACGATTCGATGCTGCAAGAACAGCTGGAAAGAAACCTAGTAGTTCTGCCTTGCAAGTCTTCCTTGACGTACTCAACCTCGAGGTGCATCATGAGGAACCCAATGACAAGTTTCCACAGGGAAGAAGGCGTGCTGGACCTTCACTCCTTTGGTATGCTCATTTGGTCAACTATCTTGTTGTTGGCAAGATACCTATAAGCCTAGAAGGGTATCAAAAGTAGAAGTTCTTTAGGGATGTCAACCACAATTTTTGGAATGAGCCATATTTGTACAAGTAAGGATCGGATGGTGTGTTTATACGGTGTGTGGCTCAAGAAGAGGTAAAAAATTTACTATAACACTGCCACGGGTCTACATATGGTGGACACTTTGTATCTTCCAAGACTGTAAAGAAAATTTTGCGAGCCGGATTTTGGTGGCCTACGATATTCAAGGATGCTCAAACCATCATCTCAAGGTGTGACCCTTGCCAATGAATGGAGAATTTGAAAACGCAATGAGATGCCTCAAAAACCTATTTTGCACATTGAAGTATTTGATTGTTGGGGGATTGACTTCATGTGACCCTTTAATCTGCCATCACATGGAAATACCTACATCTTAGTGGCAGTTAATTATGTCTCAAAATGGGTAAAAGCCATATCATGTCCAACAAATGATGCTAATGTGGTTATTAAGCTGTTTAAAACCATCATCTTTCCTAGGTTTGGAGTCCCACAAGTTGTGATTAGTGATCACGGGTCTCACTTCATCAATAAGGTGTTTGAAAGTTTGCTTAAAAAGTATGGAGTGAAGCACAAGGTGGACACACCTTATCACCCTCAAACTAGTGGACAAGTGGAGGTTTCAAACAAGCAAATCAAAGGGATACTCTCAAGGATAGTTTGTGCTTCCAAGAAAGATTGGGCGTCTAAGCTTGATGACACGCTTTAGGCATATAGGACCTCTTATAAAACCCCAATTGGAAGGACACCATTTCATCTATTGTATGGAAAATCATGCACGTACCCGTTGAGATTGAATATAAGGCAGTATGGGCCACACAGTTACTCAACTTTGACCTAAATCCCACCCAAGAAAAAAGGCTAATCGACATGCATGAGTTGGAGGAAATCAGAATTGATGCCTATGAGAGTTCTAAAATTTACAAAGAGAGAACAAAGGCTCTTCATGACAAGAAAATAGCACACAAGAAAATCTCGGTTGGAGATTGAGTACTTTTTTTTAACTCAAGGGTCAAACAGTTTCCCGAGAAGTTGAAGTCGAGATGGACCGGTCCATGTAAGGTTAAAGAGGTTCTACCATGAGGAGTAATCACTATAATCAACAAGAAGGGGGAACCGTTCATGGTTAATGGACAAAGGATCAAGCCTTACTTGGCAACCGAAGGGATTCTAGAGAGGACTATGGCGGTCCTCGATGAACCCCCTCACTCTGACTACATGTAAATAGTCGAGCTTGAGACTATAAACAAGCTCGCTTGGGAGAAAATCTCATGTTTATACCTTATCTTTAAGAACTCTTTTTATTCGGTTTATGTTTATTTTGCTTTTATTGTTGGTTTTAGAACAATTTATTCTGCTGTCATGTTGGGTATTTGGAATGGTCGTCTGCGTTTCATGTATACATGGATCAGTCACAAACCAAAGGCAGTTGTCTTGGCAGCAATTAGGGAAAGATAAACCCTAATGAGCAAAAAATTAGTTTTCCTCTCATATGGCCGTCGCAAACAAAGAGGCGAGAAATGAATTTTTTGGCTAAAATCAACATCCCTCGTGGTAAATCCGCGAGGAAGGGGTGCGAGTAGAGTTCACATTGCCTTGAGTCTCACTCATGGACCTACTCGCACTGCCCAAGTATCCTTATGGATGATGTATTTGGTGGGTGATGTCACTAGGGATCATATTCTGAATCACTATGATACATACCCTTAATGACATCACCCAGTACACCGAATGCATAACCAATATTGTTTTTTGCCAAATAAATTCATTATGCTTTATTTGGACTCATTGCTTAATTCATTAAATTATAGAACTTAAACTAAGGTTGTTGGGGTATTTCATACTAAACTGGCCTTATATACGTGATTAAAATCTCTTATCTTCAGATATTGTTTTTTTTAAATAGAAGATTGATCGACACCAAGGGTTCAGAACAGTCACTGAGGAGTGCAACAGATTTGGTCAAGTCAGATTTTCTGAATAGTTAGTCATGCCTCGAGGCCAACCGCGAGGCTAACATGCGAGGAAGCTTGGGCAGTCAGTTTTGGAAAGTTGGTTAGTTAGCTAAATTCCAGGTCATTAAGTGGGACCCATGAGTTAACTAACCCAACTAAGGTTTGAGACGGGACTAAGATGAGTCAAAAGATCTAACAACTGAGATCGGTCAAAGAATTTTAAATTTGAATTCTACAGTTGAGATGCAGTCAGACCCGAGGCCAGTACACGAGGCAGTCTTGGAGTCCGATCTTGTCTCCTACCTGCCATATTTGGAGCAGAAAACCCTATTCTCAGCCACTATATATATGTCTCCTCTCACACCGACACCATTCTTATCTGTTCTTGGACTCTCTCTCTACAAAAGAACTTTCTCTCTCTGCACACAGTTCTCAGACAAACAATACACGCTCGAGATTGAGCGACAAGGAGGAGCTGCAAGGAGAGTGAAATCTGCCATGTCTTCCCACGACAAATGCAAAGGCAAGGAGATCCATAGGAAGTATATACTAGGAAACAACAAAGGCGGGAAGAGAGAAATTGAAGAAAGTTTGAAATATTCGCCTCCGTTTCGAACCAAAAGAAGAAGTAGCACGAGAGGATGGCGATGCATCGTACAATCGGATAGAAGAAGATGAATCCACCGTACGATCAAGAGCAGAAGGGACAATCAGACGCACGACAAAAATATTGGTTAGAGGATCAAAGGGTTGGAGGTTGACCAAAACTCAAAAAGGAAAGGGGAATTTGGCGCAAAAACTAGGAAAATGGCTCATGAGCAAATTCAAGGGATTGATCAAGGAAAAGGACGAGTGGAAGCGTGAGCATGAGAAGCTAAGGAAGGAAGTTGACGTGCTTAAGGCATCAATGAGTGGTTAGATATCACGCCTTGACGCACACTTAGCTTCCGCCAAAAGCTCTCATGAGGCCCGTCCAGAACAAGAGCAGGCTTCATCATCAAACGATCCCTCGCTCGTTTCCCTCGTAGGACCAAACCGCAAGTAGCACTTAGTGCCTTAACAAACAGCTCCGTTTGAAGGACTCACTCCAGAAGCGTACCCAAACCCTTACAACTATACCCTCGAGGATATGCACTCCTCGACTACTAACCTGTTTGAACATTAAGGTACAAAGCTCCGAGCCATTGTATATACCGCCTCATGTTTTTACTTGCTTTTGTTTTTTTTTAGAAACCTCTCTCAGACTTCTATTTACACAAGGGACTGTGTGATTTAAGTTTGGGGGATGGGTCTAGAATACACTTACTTAGTTTCTGTTTTCTTATTTTCTATTTTCACGAGTAGATCATGCATTCAATTATGTTTGATAAAAATCCCAAAAGATTTTTCTTCTTGCATTTTTGTGTTACATTTCATTGCATATAAGGCATAGAAAAAACCAAAAAACTGAAAAATCTTAAAAATGAATTCGAAAAAACAAGGTGTTTATGTAGTTGCATCCACTTTGAATTGAATATAGGTTGCATTCATATAGGATTCATGCATTCGTAATTGTTGTTATAGGAATAATGAGGATGATAACCAAACAAACTTGCCGATTGATATGCTAGACTCATGGTCCTAGTTCCGAGTTGTTTAATGCATTCCATGCTTGACCTGAATGCTAAGACCGATCCATGTAGGGAACGTTTAGCCTAAGTCTCATGTCATGATTGAATTTTCTTTGATTTGACGGATATCATTATTAAGTGATAACCAAAAATTTGATATTTGATTATCATATCTATGCATTAAGTATGAATTTTTGGACAGTTTAAAATACTTGGATTTTCTTTTCCCTTCATACATCTACCTTGGTAATCCAAGTAGATTCCCACCATGCTGAATTATAATCTCCTTTCAAACCATGTGTTGTTTGTTGTGTGATAGAGAGGTGTTTTTTGGTCTAAACTTGACATAAAGTGTTAGGTGAGAGCCGACAAAGTCATGACTCCATGTAGTATCTAGTTCACAATCTTTGGACTAGACTAGGATTAGGTATGGTTTGGTTGGGATATGGGATCGCTTGTATCTAAGCGGGGAAGGAAAAGAAAGCAAAAAGATGGGTGAAAGGATAAAAGTCTAGCGGGAAAAGAAAAAGGGAAAATTACAAAAGTTTAGGTTCTAGTAAAGGTTTTGGGAAGTTGAATTGAAAAATAACGTTCTAAGTGTGTAAAAGGGAAAATAGACAAAAAAGAAGTCTAGCGTCTTATATGCTAAGAAGTTAAGAACCAAAATTGCAAGTATTAAAACCCAAAACCGCTAAAAAGGTCTAAGAGAAACCTCCTCTCCCTAGACTTGAAATGGAAAAGAATGTTTGAAGAAAAGAGATCATCCACTCGCACCCCCCTCCTCAGACTTTATCACGAGGGATTAGTGGCAGAAAAATGTAATTAATTTGAATAAGTGGATATAATAGGGTCGACTCTTGGGTTAGAATGGCTAGGATGAGCATCAATATAGGGCATATGGGTAGATGGATTCATGGCTTTGTATGCGTCTATTGGCACTCACCTTTAGCATTATGATAAAGCTTATTTCATTTTTGAGTGATTCTTGTGCTTAAACGACCAATTACAAATATTAATCACTTTTATCTCTCAACCTTACCCATAGCCAAACATATTCTTAGGAGATGCATAGACTGATTCACGGTTTGGAATTAATGAATGTTAAGGATAGATTGATTTGAATGCATTATTAGGTTGTGACTGAGCTCGGTTTGAACCTTGATTGACATGGATAAAGTTTTTAAGTAAAGCTGGTTTGAACTGCATTCTAGAGCTTGGAAACTAGGACCCTGATTTTTGCATTCACTTCGGCTTGTTATTCGATTCTGAATTCTCTATTTTGTGTGCAAATGTTTCCATATAAGGTCATTGCACTTGTTTGAGTCCAATCAAGATCTAAGTTTGGGGGAGCTGATATGTGTGGTTTTTTTTCTTGGAGTTATATTCTAGGTTGTTTTGCATTAATATAGATAGTATTTCCACGTTTAGGGTTGTTTAGATATGTTTTGCATGTTTTGCATTTGCACTTGTATTCGAAGTAAATTTAGGTATTCAGAGAGTAAAATGGAGCAAAATGGAGCAGAATGGAGCTAAGGAATAAATATTTGGAGTGCAGGATGATCGAGGAAGCAGCAAAGAGAAGATTTTCACAAACCTCGCACTTCCTCCTCGCAACCTTTATCGCGAGGATGACCAGAATATGACCCTACGGAGAACAAGACCTCAAATTTCCAGAAGAAGAATCAAAGGACTGACGCAAGACCCGAAGACTCAACCTTTCATCCTTGAAATCACCCTTGGACATTGGACTCGCCAGAAGACCGCGAGTCAATTATCTGAAGCATGCCTTGCACTTTCCGCTTGCTTATTCACCTGTGAGGACTGCTCTTCAACTTTACCTTTTGACCGCTTTAGGTCGTTTTGACCGAGCATACTAGGTTTAGGTGCACGTGGGCTATAAATACCTTTGCAGCCCAAATAAATAGGACTTTGCACACTTTTATGCAAACTTTTAAGATCAAAAAGTATTTTCTCTCTAGTTTTTGTGTTTGTTCTTCGCCGAATGATTGATTGAGTTGATTTTAATATCATTTGTAATTTCTTTTCCTTTAAGCTTTTAGTTTAAGTTTCTTTTGTCTTTTTTTCTATGCTCCTTACTTCCACCCCAAGGTTTGAGCTCTCTCTCGTCATGAGTTTTTAAATCCGCCTTGGGTAATGAGGAAATGTGGTTGACCGGTGTAAATCTATGAGGATCTAGGTTGTTTAAACTTGAAATAGATAAGATCTTGCTAGATTTAGTATTCTTAGTGCCGATTTTATAATGGCCATTTGAATTCGGACCTGATCCGTTTCCGCCAACAAGGGTTTGTTGAAATGTTTATCTAAGCTAGATATAGGATAATCCTCATTTGGGGCAAGAGATTGAGTTTCTTATGCAATTGTTAGCATTTTGTGGGTCCGATCTTAATGTTTGCTTGATTTGATTTCCACTACTAGGGTAGGATTGAAGTCTTGTTTAGCGAAAGTCTATGATTGCGAAGGCAATATAGATATGCTTGAATCCCTTGCTTAAGATCAATTCCCATGTGGTTTGTTGAGAATCGTAGTCTCCCCATAGCTACACACCGATCATTGACCTTATTCCTTATTACTAAACTCTATTATTGTTGATTTGCTTTTCGATCTTGCTTTACTTTTTCATGCTCTGTTTTTATTATTTAGTTTTTATCATATTATACCTTGCTTTTAATCTTCATTGTATTGCTTTTACTTGGATAAGATTATGACATAATTTTCTTTCAAGCATTGAACTTGAACTAGGTAGATCGTTAGTCCTAATTGCTCATCAATATTCCAAGTATTGGTTTAACATTCCCATTTGCTTACTACCATCTCTATGATTTGATTGACTAAATCACCAAAAAACGCTTTATCAGCTTCACGCGCCTTCAGCTCAGACGCTATGAAGTTTTTTCTTTCAATCCCATCTATATTTAAATACAATCTTGGCCTCACAAGGCACATGAACAATATTGTCTTTAGCAAGCTTAGCTGCATCGAGCTATGATATAGCCTTGTCGGCTATTTCTTTATATGCCTCCACCATAGCAGCTAACTCACCTCAAGTTTTTGAACCTTGGTCCACCTGTTTAGCAGATCGTCCTTAGCACATTTGGCGTTTTCAGCTCTTGCCTTGACCAGTTCATAACGACCTATAAAATCAGGCAGACTTTTCTTGGTATCACGCACAACTTCCTCAGCACCAGAAAACCTGGCAAACAACTCGTCGCGAGACACCCTAATCAAGCTCATTTCCTCCTCATGCTTTGCAGTAGTCTCCTCAATCAAAAATTTTAAATCAAGTGACGAGATCATGAGCCCACGTTCGCGCACGTGACTCAGCGCCTGCAACATACTTATTCCTCGCAACCACCACCTGAGATACCAGAACCAAAATTGAAATGTTAATAAAATTATAACAAAAGAGCCTACTTGCACAAAAACAAATACAAATCGGTACCTAGACATCTGCATCAACCATCTTAGTATATTTCAAGTTAAAGATCACTTCGGGCACTAGAGAGAAAGAATTTTCCGGCTTTCTAATTCTCAGAAGTGCGTCTCGAGGGTCCATCCTCCCAGAAGAAGGAATCGTACCACCGATAATACAAGGTTTCTGCCAATTTGAAGCCTCAGTGCAAGAAATGATCGTAGCCACAGCCGTTAAAGCCGGTGGAGAAGTCACTATATCGGCCTGTGAGGCAACCATCCTCCCAATTGGTGTAGTAACTCTGGCCCCCATTATATATGCGCCAGATGTTGTACCTTCATTCCCAATGCCTGACCTCTCAACAGAACCTGCACGACCAGGAGAATTCGGGGCTGGAACCAGCTTGCTACTTCCTGATACTATCACAGGTAATGTGGGAACTTCACGAGGAATTATTGGACCACAACCAGTGAGAGTAGAAGCTGGTTCTCTAGAAAATCATCCAAACTTGCAGCATGCGATTAATATAATATGAGGAAGCAACCGACCTCGCTAATTCATCAGCAGAAGCAGAGCCTCCAAAAGGTAAGTGGCACAAACCCTCAGGGAAATCCTAGCTGCTAAGTCCCTTTCCAGGTGATCTGGCCGTGAAATTGACATCTTCTTTTTTCCTGCAACTGCACACTGCTTTGAACAAATGCGACAAACTTGGCCTATAGTAGCAAAGTGAACATGTGCCCGAACTGTATAAAAGATATCAAACAATAATGTGTACGTAAAAAAAATAACGAAAAACCAAAAGTAAAAAAATCCTTACTGTTATTTGAAGATTCAAGTGCACACCGCAGTCTCGCTGAAGTAAATGTACTCCAATCAGTGTCCCTAGCATGCAAAATCTGAATGAATTCGTTCTGTTCATCTAACAGATAATAAGAAATGCTACCTGCAATAACAATCTAGGAAATAAATTAAAGTAATAAATCACCTCGAACCTAATTGTCACAAAGCAAGTTAGGTTGGAGTCCGCCGAGCTCGAGACCAACCAATCTTGCTTGCCCACTCTTTCCCTAGCCGGCTCAGGGGAAACTCGTCAAGGCTCGTGGGACATACCTTAAAGAAGAAGTATTGATCAAGCTTTATGGTATCCTTATTCGAAAGAGATCGTTAAGAGCATGCTTAATGGTGATACACCAAGAAGTCTTTAATTAATTGTTTAATAATAAATTTAATATTAATTTATTGTTTGAGACTCAACTTGTTTTGACAAAATTTTATAGGTTTAATGGTGAAACTCAAAGGAACGAAATCAAAAACAAAATCGAAAGATTTTATAACCTTTTTATAAGCTTTTATAAACTTTTTATAAGTTATAAGCTGTATATGCTTTTATAAACTTTTTATAAGTTATAAAATTTTATAAATTATAAACTTATAAGCTTTTTATAAGCTTTTATAAGCTTTTTTATAAGCTTTTTATAAGCTTTTATAAGCTTTTATAAATTTTCCAAAACGTTATGTGAAAGAAAAAAAAATCATTTTTTTTTGAAAAAATCATTCAAGGTGAAAACACATGATCTTGTCATGTGACTCTTTGAGACGTTTTTTTTGTCTCAGTCTGTGGAAACGTATTAAGCATAAAGTGTTCAATTAAATAAATTTTCTTTTTTTTTCATTTATTTTTAATTATGTGATACTCTCATCATCTCACCATTAAACATGCTCTAATCACTTTTCTCCATGTACAACATGTGAGGTATAAGGCCCCATGACCTCTCACATTCTTCTTCACACTGTAGAACCAACTCAAATCAGCTCAACGGATTGGACAACCTACTTCTATAGCTCTGGTGAAAGTACCAAAAGCAGCACCAACCATGGATGGACACATTTGTGGAAAGCATAGGTCAACCGCATCCAAAAACTCAAGTAGTTGATGTGGGATCAGGAAATGTAGCCCACAGTCTGCGAAAATAGCGCATAAGCGTACATGCACCCAGATGGAAGAACCTCTAGTGATGTTGCCTCCCTAGGAACCAAAGTCTAAAGATCAGCCAAGAAATTGTATTTCTTACCAAAAAGGTTGAGAAGCTTCCGGTTGAGGCACGATCGAAGGTCAGGTCTAAACTGTTCACTTCTAGCAAGCAGAGTCATACTATAACCTCTTCTTCAATTAAATGACTCGAAGATCCAGTATCATCATCACTGGAACTATCATTTGACGACATAACACTCCTCAATAAAATAACATTTTATCGTCTTTTCCTAACTTGCCGCTGTTGAAGAGGAACCATTTTCATATCTTCGATCTCCTCAAAAGTGGTGCAAGATCTCGACAACATCGAAGCATAAGAAACTAAAACCAGACAAACAAAGCAAGAGATAATACCTCAAGTATCAGGCATTGCAATGGTGGCAGAGAAGAATAAGAAAAAATGGTAAAGATGATGGTTAATATTTCCAAAAGCAAAAGTAATAAAAAAGAAAAAATTAACACACTTGAATCAGCATTGAAAACTTGTCGCCTCGGTAACCACTAAGGCGAGTAGACAGTCCATAGCCAAGTTATGTTTAGAATCAGCAATGATCTAATGGAAAAAAGCCAACACATGCGAGACATCGAAAAGTTATTGTTCGACACGCTATGATTTAGGCGCCAAAACTTAAGCCCAATTAAGCAGAATGTGGTAAAGTGGGCCCATAGCAAATGGACTTGCAAATTACTAAGCCTAGCTAATTCGGACCTCTAAATTTATGAAGTTCGCAACAACAAGCTTGAGACCAGTCACCTTAAACATGGTGAGCTCGTTCAACTTGCAAAATTAGTAAGCAAGTGTAATCATTTCAATCACTGATAAGGTCATCGACCAAAACACCTTACTACTTGAAGCTATGGAGATTTCAAACTTGCATGAAGGACCAAGTACAAGGTGCAAGAGAAGTGCATTGAGAGACAAGTTCACCCATGGAGTTAGCAACCTACTTGGACTCATCACACCCGCCCTAGAGACCGACCAAGCACTCACCGACTCATACAAGTAAGGGGCTACTAGTTCAACAACCAACCGTGCAAATAAGGTAAGTTTTTGTTACATAACTAACCTTCATGCAGGTGGCGCCAACAAATGAGTTAGTAACTACACCATCACACGAAAACTACAAGTTACCAAGAATAGAAGACGTGTGAAAGGTTTAATGTGTTTGATTTTATTTGTAATGTATTTCATGTTGCATATCTTTTTCTTTAATGAGTATTGCACCACTCAAGCCTTCATTTTAGAGATTCAATTTTAATGTAGAGCTTAATCAACTCAATCCGCCCATTGAAAGTACCACCGACGAGCCACTATATAAGGCTCCTTTTCAGTTTTGTATTTTTTACCCAACTATCGATAAAGTGAAAACGTTTCTTTTAAAGAAAGTGTATTGCCGTCTAATCTTTTTGAGGAGTCAAGAGCTTAGCCGAGATCTACTCTAGTGCGGAGTCCTAACAGATCGGTGAACTTATCACAGATTTCATCACCAATTTGTGTGGCGTTCTTCTATCCGTTCTGCAAAGTGTTCTACACCGTTGGAGGATCGATTCTTGAAATCTTCTCCACCAGTTCCATAACCCACAAGTCCCAAGGATCAACTCATTGAAGTCTTCTTGTGATCTTCTCCGTTCAACACCCACCACGAGGACCCTATCATTTGGAATCTGAACCGAAAGGTTCAACCGGTAAAATCTGTATCGTGGCTATTTTTCTTTCTACCTTTTTTTCATTTTTGTTTTGATCATTTTTGTTTGTTTCTCTTGATTAAATTCGAGTTCTCATTTTAAGTTTTTGTTAGTTTGAATCTGTATAAAAAAAGAGAGAAAATCGTATTAAAAAAAACAAAAAAAAGGAGAAAATCGTATTTTTCTTTCTATCTTTTTTTTCATTTCTGTTTTGATCATTTTCATTTGTTTCTCTTGAATAAATTCAAGTTCTCATTTTAAGTTTTTGTTAGTTTGAATCTGTATAAAAAAACAGAGAAATCGTATTAAAAAAAGGGAAAGAAATTTTTTGCATTTAGTCTAATTTTCATTACATTTATCATAATTGTGTTATAATCTTTGCATTCATTTATAATTTATTCGACCATTTATTTTTAAATTCTCCAACAATTAAGATGTTAGATTTTGATTTAATTTTGTTTGGCAAGTCAATTATTTGATTTAAATATTTGATCCAACAAATAATTAACTCTCGATTTGTGTATTTTCTTGTGTGTGTGCGAGGATCATGTCAAACCGAGAGAAGACTACACCGATTGTGGATCAACTAGTTGTGTTTACCAACACCCTGATCCACATCCAAACACAGCTCACGATGCTTGCAGCCCGCATGGATAATTTGGAGCGCACACCACCACCCGCTACACACGCACCGGCCGACCAAACTCCATTGCGAACTCCCGTATCCGATCCACCACCATATGGACCAATGTTTCAGGAAGAAAAAGAGTGTGTAAAGTATGATTCATATGAACAACCCTTACCACACAACCCACGAAGTGCTCAAACACGACCTCACCCTTAAAATTGGCACCAATATCCAGAACACGAGGAAGAAGGAAGAAGACACTGAGCATATCCACAAAGTGAGCGCAAACCGGACTGGCCAAATCACTCCGACATGGAAGGAGCAAGACGTTTTGTAGATCCAAAGCTCACGGCACCAACCTTTATCGGACGAGTCAATCCTGACACTTATCTAGATTAGGAACAACGGCTTGAGAACATCTTTGAATGTTACAAATATCCCAACCGAAGGAAGGTCATCTTTGCCGCATCCCAACTCACGGAGGCAGCTCTAACATGGTGGGATCGCGAGGTAGCCGATCGAAGACGCCTATGCCTTGGACCAATCTCAAGCTAGGACGAGATGAAGAGGTTTATGTGGCGTAGATATGTGTCATCATATTACCACCGTGACTTGCAAAAGAAGTTCCGGAAGCCAGTCCAAGGAACCAAGACCACTGAAGAATACTATGACGAGTTTGAGCTTCTCAAGAACCGGCTTGAAGTTGAAGATTCGGAAGAAGCCTTGATTATTCAATTCATTGATGGCTTGCAAGAACGGATAGCGGCTAAAGGGGAGAGGAGTCCGTACCATGATCTCCAAGAAGTTCTACACTTGGCCATTCAAGCGGAGCAACACATCAAGAGGAAGACCACAACAAGGCCTAAATCTTCATAGACCGCACCAAAGGCTAATGACTCCAACCAAAAGAAGATCAAGATCGAATCTTGATACAAGAAGCCAAATGCAGAGTCTAGCAAGACCAATGAGGTACCAAAAGCTCCTCAAAATATGCAAACTCGTGATGTTACTTGTTTCAGGTTCCAAGGACGTGGACACATGGCCTGTGACTGTCTAAACAAGCGTGTCATGATCATTACCAACGATGGTGGATCTGAGTCACAAGATGAACCGGAAGATGAACCTGAGGAGTTGAGTCTACTAGTAGAGTACCCGGATCATGGAATGCTCTTGTCATCCGGCCCATACTTAGCACTATCATGGATGAAGAAGACAAGATGCAAAGGGAGAACATCTTCCACATACGGTGCACCATCCATGAAAAGGTATGTAATCTAATCATAGATGGAGGTTTGTGTGCCAATGTTGCTAGCAGGTACATAGTGGAAAAACTCAACCTACCACGAACCAAGCATCCATATCCGTACAAGCTTAGGTGTCTGAACAATTAAGCCGAAGTCAATATGGGCGAGCAAGTCACCATACCGTTTAGCATTGGATGATACCGTGACCAAGTGATTTGTGATGTTATTCCCATGGAAGTTAGTCACATCTTGCTTGGAAGGGCATGACAATACGATAGAGGGGTGCTACATCTTGGCCAAACCAACCTTTACACCCTAGTGCAAGAGAAGAAGAAGTTCACACTCACGCCATTAATACCAGCTCAAGTGCGTGAACTACAAAGCAAACAAGCTAAGGAAACCGACGTTAAACATTCTAATATTTACATCTCTTCACACTCATTTTCTAAGCTATTAGTAGCTATAGGACGGTACTACTCATGGTTTACAAAGAGTGTTTAGTGGCAAGATCAATCGAGACCACTCTACCATGGAGATTTCAAAACTTCTTGAACAATTTCAAGATGTCTTCCTGGAAGAGATACCACCTGGTTTGCCACCACTTACAGGAGTCGAACACCAAAATGATCTCGTCCCGGAGCACCATCACCTAACTGACCCACCTACCGCATGAACCCCAAGGAGACTCGCGAGCTTGAGAAGCAAATCTGCGAGCTAATGGAGAAAGGATACATAAGGAAGAGTCTCAGCCCTTGTGCACCCCCGGTGTTGTTGGTACCAAAGAAAGACGGAGCATGGAGGATGTGCGTGGACTGCCGTGCCATCAACAACATCACTGTTAAATACCATCATCCCATTCTGCGGTTAGACGACATGTTAGATGAGCTATGCGGAGCTGCCATATTTTCAAAAGTGGAATTGAAGAGCGGATATCACCAAGTACGGATGAGAGAAGGATATGAATGGAAGACCACTTTCAAGACCAAGCAAGGCCTATACGAGTGGCTTGTCATGCCGTTTGGACTCACCAACGCTCCAAGCGCATTCATGCGCCTTATGAACCAGGTTCTTCGACCTTTTATCTCAAAGTTTATTGTGGTATACGTGGATGATATCTTGATTTATAGCAAGAACTTGGCTGAACACGTCTCACATTTAGAGATGGTTTTGAATACACTTCACAAGGAAGGTCTATACGCCAACCTTAAAAAGTGTGTCTTTTGTACTAATGAGCTAGTGTTTCTAGGCTTTGTTGTTAGTTCCACAGGTCTAAGAGTGGATCAATAGAAGGTCAAAGCCATCCAAGAATGGCCAACCCTGACCACCATTGGACATATTCGAAGTTTTCACAGATTGGGTAGCTTTTACCGACGATTTGTGTGAGACTTCAGCACCATAAGAGCCCCACTCACCACGGTTATCAAGAAGGATATTGTAACACCCTAAACTCGCAATTCTCAAATTCTACACAATTTTTAGTAAAGTCTTGGGCGGACCTTACACTTAGCCATTTAAAGTTCATATTTCACTAAGTCAAAATTTCGATTTTTAAAAGAAAAGTGACAAGCCCAAACATTCAAACTAAAGACGGTTCCATTTATTAAATCCAAATCGAAGTTCAAAAACAATTTAACTTAATTGGCCACTTAACAAGGTTCCAAACGGTTTTAGCAAAAAGTTCAATTTCAAAAACATAAAAATAAAATACAAGCTCAATCCTAATCCATCCCCTCTTCCTTCCGCCTTGGCCTCGCTCC